>LBNU01001968.1:29346-37746 GCA_014162995.1 Artemisia annua | reverse complement strand
ATCATACCTAAGGACTTCTAAATACTAACTATTGGTATTGTCCTTGGGTAGATCCCTCCGGTTTAGGCGGATCATAGGACGGTTATTCCTAACCTTAGTCACCACAATAGTATATTCCATCGCGCCCTTTTCCGCGAAATGGCGACCCGTTTTGCCGGAGTATTCCGCTGTGGCTAGCATTGTTAGGAATGCTTCTGACCATCTTAGGCCATTCTTGATGATGGACCCTCCGGCAACTTTAGAAGCCTTGGTTCGTAAGGGCTCTTATCTTGAACTAACGCTTTGATCTCGGCTTCTAGATCCATATCCTTTCGCATCAAGAGTACCCGCGCGTCTCAAACCCACCTTTATCCCAACAACCCCATGATGAACAGAGAGGAACCCGATGAGGGAAGTTGGGTGGTTCTGGAAGGCACATGAGTCCGAACGCTATGTTGAATGTGCGACCGACACTAGGTAGGTACCTGTGCAGGTGAGGCGTCGGTCGGTCCTAGAAACGGCGGCAGCGGCGCGAGGAGTTAACAACCGAACGTGCTGCAACCTAGGGATCACCAGGCAGCTCTTTCGCTCTATAGGGATCGGGGGGGGCATAGCACAATTCTTCTTGGAGTTTTCTTCTTCTCCCCCTCAAAAATAGCATATCAAATGTTGTTTTTGCAAACGATTTTGATTAAAATATGCTTTTTGAGTATTGTGGGGAGTTATCATCAAAGTTTTGAGATTTTAAGAACGATGTTTTGGTACAAGTACTCCCCCTCAACTTGTGGATACTCATTGAGGTGAAATNGAGAAGGGGGAGTTAGCAAAATTAGACAAGATTGGAATGGGCATAGGAACATGTATTGATGTACCATATCGGCTAATGCTCCCAGGTTGATGCGATGTATTCCACCAGTTGACTGAAGACTTGATTATTGGTATATCGATCGGTCCAGCACGGATTGAAATAGGAGCCGGTTCGATAGGAAGCTTTTGAAAACACAGTGCACCCATGTAAATAAGGAACGAGATTAATACAGAGGTTAAACGAGCATCCCACACCCAAAAGGTGCCCCACATAGGTCTTCCCCGAAACCCCCCAGTAACTAAGGTAAACAACGTAGAAAAAGCACCCATTTCTATACCGGTTCCGAAAGAGCGAAGAAAAAGGGGATGTTTTGTTAATAGGAACAAGAACGTGTTTATAGCCGTAGCGATATAAACAAGAATACTCATCCGAGCCGCAGGAACGTGTACATAAGGAATACGAGAATTTCCACCTTGTTGAAGGTCTAGTGGTGCTACCCGAAGACTTAAATGAATAGCCATCGCTGTTAAGAACAACCGAGATCCAATGAAAATTTTCGCGTAGCTTCTGGTCTTTGACATCAAAAAAGAAGGTTGTAATAATGAAAGGGACATCTGATAATTTCAATTTGATCCTAGCTAGTGGAACAATAAAGACGAAGTGTCTAATTATACTTATGGTCCTTTTTTTNTATATCATCATTTATCCTATCTAATTTACCTGTTTTATTATATTATGTATGAGAATTAGTGCATTTACGTTTACTTTAGTGATTCTCAGGTAAAAACAGAAAATATGTGAAACTTGGCGATTTTGGACTAAGCCATCGCTGTTAAGAACAACCGAGATCCAATGAAAATTTTCGCGTAGCTTCTGGTCTTTGACATCAAAAAAGAAGGTTGTAATAATGAAAGGGACATCTGATAATTTCAATTTGATCCTAGCTAGTGGAACAATAAAGACGAAGTGTCTAATTATACTTATGGTCCTTTTTTTCCAAATAGAAAGACACCAAATTCCTAAAGTACTTGCTGCACTTCTTGGGAAAGAAGTCGTCTTGTTTTCGGGGAGCTGGGCAGAAGGAAAAGAGGCTCCTAGCTAAAGGTAGCTTGTTTATGGAGCAAAACAAGCGATATGTCAAAAGTCTACAAAATTCCAGAAGATGCGCCGTATCTCACTCAACAGATACGACGCAATATCATACTTAGATGAATTCGAAGACCATTGCCTGACTTTGAAGAATGTGCTGCATGCCATTCTAACATGCGTCGCATATGAAACTTTGGTCAAAGAAGAAGATCAAGCTCGTTCTACTCCAGATGCGCCGCACTACACTTCCAACATACGGCGTATCACTATAAAGATTTCACAAGATACAATCCAAGACTGTTAAAGAACATGCGCCGCATACAAAGATCAAGGTACGCTGCATCTGAAGAAGGTGTATATAACTAAAAAGCGTAGCATGCCTGAATCTAACTGGGGTTCGCGGTGGTGGAGGGACTGGATCGGAAAAAAGAGCAATTCTAGGTGTAAGATATCTAATGAAACCATCGCTGGAATTGAGATATTATTCAAAGAGAAAGATCTCAAATATCTGGAGTTTCTCTTTGTATATTATAGGGATGATCCGATCCGCATGCAATTTGTGCAACCAGATGTACATACAATATGCATGGGATCAGCGGCTTCAATGGGATCTTTTATCCTGGTAGGAGGAGAAATTACCAAATGCCTAGCATTCCCTCACGCTCGGCGCCAATGAGGCTTTTATTTGAGAGAAAAAAGAAGTTGCATTAGCAAATTGGTTTTTAAATGCACAACTACCGCACAATACCTACGTAAATTACTATTAGATTTGATTGGGGTTGGGTTAGTTATTGGGAATTGTTTGATCATCTTTATCTGAGGAAGAGGCAAAATAGAATCAACTTGAATTCGGGCCCACTATTCGAAATCTTAGTGAAACACTGGATTTGTTATCTCATGTCTGCTTTTCGTGAAAAAATACCAATCCTTTTGGTGTCATTAACATAACAGATATCATTTCTAGTCTATCTCTTTCTATTTCTTTTCTATAAATGGAAAGTTTCAAAATCATCATATAATAATCCAGAAATTGCAATAGAAAAGAAAAAGAGAGGTTTGTGATGATTTTGAAATCTTTTCTACTAGGTAATCTAGTATCTTTATGCATGAAGATAATCAATTCGGTCGTTGTGGTCGGAATCTATTATGGATTTCTGACCAGCACTTCTCTTTTCTTTTTCACAAATAAGAAGTTTCATATTCAATTCGGATATTAGAAAGATTACCATATATAACACAAAATTTCTCCGCCTATTCTTTCTAGTCGAGCCTCTCGGTCTGTCATTATACCCCGAGATGTAGAAAGAATTACAACACCCATCCCACCTAAAATTCTAGGAATTCTTTGATAGTTAGAATAGATTCGGGAGTCAAAAAGTTTTATAAAACGTTCTTGGTGGAAAAAAATTTGAATGAAAGATCCCACTGAATTGAATTGGGTCTAGGAATCTAAGAAATAGTGAGAATTCTTGATCTCTCTCAATTCTAAAATCCAGGACCTATTACTGGATAATTCATGGGTAGAGCCGAAGAATGTGAACTATACAAGTTAGCAATAACATTGATTAAATGAAGTAAAGGCTCTGGTGCCTATGGTTTTTTTTCAGATTTGGCGAGCATCTGGAATAACTAGCGAATTGCAGCTCTATTGTACTGCAATTGGTGGATTGGTCTTTGCAGCGTTAATGCTTTTTGCTGGTTGGTTTCATTATCATAAAGCTGCTCCAAAACTGGCTTGGTTTCAAGATGTAGAATCTATGTTGAATCATCATTTAGCGGGGCTACTGGGGCGTGGGTCTCTCTCTTGGGCGCGGCATCAAGTACATGTATCTTTACTGATTAACCAATTTCTAAACGCTGAACAGATTCCAATTCAAACAGAATCTTTCAACTAAAGCAATGAGATACTTAAATGGAATTCATTGAGTTCTAATAAATCAGGAGGAATTTAATGACAGGACATGAATTCAAGTCCTGGATTTTAGAATTGAGAGAGTTATTGAGAGAGATCAAGAATTCTCACTATTTCTTAGATTCCTGGAGAGATACCAAATTGGCTATTATAGTATGTTGCCTATAAATAAAGGGAATTCGTTGGAACAAAAAAAATGTCTGGCTGGGTATTGACCGGGCCAGGCCCAAAAGGTACTTCGAACAAAATAAAAGAAAGAAGGTGTTCTTTATTTATCTTTCTATTTGGATCTTTCGAGCATCTAAATTGAATTGCTAATTATATAATAACGATAAAGAATGTGAAAGAAATACTTTCTTTAATCCTTACTTGATGTGTAATGTAACATAGTAATTATCTTTTTCAATTGGGAGAGATGGCTGAGTGGACGAAAGTGGCGGATAAAATATCCTAAGTGTTGAAGACCATACGGGGCATTGGTAAGAAGATAGGTTTCGCAACCTATCAAAAATGGGTCACAGGAAGAACACAAGGGGGAGGAGATGCAGTGACATTGTCAAGATTGACCTTCTGGCTACTGCAAGAATAAGCATCAGATATCACATTTAGGATGAAAGCAAACCAGATCTAACTCTGGAACCAACTAGTAAACCCACATGAAATGGTCAAAAAACTCAACAATATTTGTGGACTTTGGTCACTTACACAAAATCCACCAAGACATACAAAGTCTACAGACGTTTGACAAACACAAAAGCTTTTAACGAACACAAAAACTTTTGTTTCTTCCACATACTCCTTATAAAAACTTGGAGAAAGAAAGTAGAAAATTGTGAAGAAATAAGAAAGATACTTAAGAAAGTGGAAAGAAATTTCTTTGAAGTGTGACAAACTTAGGATGATTCAGAAATGACTAAGGGTAACCCCTTTATAGGCATAGTAAGTGGGGGGCCAAAGAACACATGTCCAAATTTTGTGGAATCCAAAAGACTAACCAAGAAAAACGCATGAAATGCACGCAGAAAAGGATGTCCAAACGAAAGATTAGCAAACTAAAAGCAAAAACGGCTAAGTGTCATCTACTAACACAAACCGCGAAATATTTCAAACTTAGAAGATGAAGATTTTAAGGAGAAAGATTGTTGATGGCTCAAAAGCAACTAGGTCAAAGCCCCAGGCTGAATGAATATTAAACGCATATTAGGCCTAGGGATGAATATCCTCCAGCTACTCAACCCTTGAAATTAATAGCATGGGTATTCACATCAAAAAGTGGAACGCACATTAAGCATAACAGGATTTGAGACAAAATATTCTCCAAATACTTAACCTTTGCAATTACTTACATAGGTATTCACATTTACAGGCTGAGCATGCATTAAAAGCTCTCTAAAGGCTTGGAAAAACATCTTATCAAGACTTTAAATATGCCTCATCATCAAACATGAGTCCATTACCATATCTCCCTATAGTCAATATACTAATGAACTGGCGGGACTTGACAGAGTATGGAAGTTTCAGGCTTTCAGCCTAATTGGCTAAAGCCCGTACACCCATAATAGGCCCAAGATAAGCCCATCGAGGCTAAGGCCCCGCATAACTTGCCTGGGAAACAACTTCGAAGGCCAAACACGAACAAATCAAACTTGATAAACATGTTTAGGAAACGGCTTCACTAGAAACTTATCGAGGGTCGTTATAACAAAAAATTACGTGTCACTACCTATTAGAGTATAGATGGTGCTAGGGATATCATGCTAGCACGTGATATCGTACACGGGACATTTCATGAATCTGACTGAGCCAAGGATGATACGCCACGTGTCAGTCTTGTCTTATCCCTTGGATGTCCACCATGTGGACCATCCTCAACCATTGGATTACATTCATGGGTGACACGAAACCCTAAATGCATCTCTATAAATACCAGTTCATTTCCATGAAATGAACATGAAATGAACCAAGTCACAATCAAGCTAAAGCTACTCAGCCTTCGCATAACAACATGCACTTTATAGTTGTATCGTGAGTGCTACCCCAACTCTCTATTTTGATCATAATTTGGAGTCCTTGCCGAATGTGGGAAACCAAACNAATATTAGGAATATATTTGTAATAATATCGTAAATAACATAGTCATAAATGTTGCATACTACACAAAACGTTACCACACATGCAACACGTTTAACAAAAATATCAATTACAAAATGTAACAAAAGTATTCAACAACATAGAAACAAACAAAAGTGACAAAGAAACTTGATTAAATAAGTTGGTAAGCCAAACATAGTTGTTTTTTGTTTAACCCTTACACTTGTTTTCAAATGTATTCAATTTGAACCTTGATCTCATTAATTTTTTTCTCGTGCATCCTAAATTCTATTAACACATAATTGCACCAATATTCCGCCCAGGCCAGATCTTCTTTCATCTCGTCAATGACCATAATATGCAATTTATAATCGTCTAACTGTGTTTTCACCTCTTTTGTTTATGTTGATTTATACTATAAAGTGGTTAATTAAAGAATTTGTCTCATCAGTCATGTGGAGGGGTCTAATGTTTCGTGAGAGAGGTGGAGACTGAGATCTAAGAGGAGACTGAGATCTAAGAGGAGAATGGGATCTTGAACAGGAGGTCCCTGCCACATCCAAACTATCTTTGCTTGTTTTCGTGGCATTAGAAAACGTTTTTTGAAGACATGCTAACAGTGTTTGATATTGAAACAATGATGTTTGATTTAGAAAATGATGAGAGTTATTTATACAAAAAAATCAACAATCAAGATGAAAGAATGACAATTGACACAGAATTCATACATATGGTTTCAAATAAAATAGATAGGAAAATCATGAAAAATAAATAAACAAAATAAAAATAAATTCTTACATTCGCAACACATTCTTAATACATTCGCAATAAGTTCGTAATACATTCGCATGTAAAACCCTAGGCAAAACCCACATTGCCAGTGGCTTGGAATGATGTTGGGTATATAAGTAATATCTTGACCTTATCAGACATAACGCGTTTTGTGTTCTACTTTGAGTGTAGTACTTAGGAACTAGCAGTTAGGCGTGCTCATGTGAGAGTAGCACTAGTATGGGTGACCCATCGGGAAGTCTCACATGAAGGCCACAAAAACAAAGTCGTGAGCCATCAGGGCAAAGTAGATAATATTGTGTAACAGTAGGGATTATGTTACAAGGTGGTATCAGAGCCACTCCAGAGCCGTTCAGCATGCTCATGTGGGAGTAGCACTAGTATGGGTGACCTATTGGGAAGTCTCGCATGAGGGCCACAAAAACAAAGCCGTGAGCTATGAGGGCAAAGCGGACAATATTATGTGACAGTAGGCAGGATATTTAATATATTCAATTTACAATCACACATGAGGGCCACAAAAACAGAGTCGTGAGCCATTAGGGCAAAGCAGACAATGTTGTGTGGTAGTAGGCAGGATGTTAAATATATTCAATTTACAATCCCACTAATAAGCGCTACAAAGTAATTCCGTCTCAACACGTAAAACCCTCACAACCTATCCACATGACTGTGGAAGGTGATTTAAGGGAAGAAAGATGGTATGTGACCACACGACTGTTAGTCGATCATTTGTCTTCATTGAGATCGCAATGAATCAAAAAGATGTCATGTGGTGTTGAAACACGATCGACGTGAAAGCCAAACAATGAGGAACACCTCCAACAAATTAGATCATGGTCATTGTACTTGATTCAAGGGCAGTAGTGATCCTTCCATATTTATATCAACCAGATTAAAATCAGAACATCATGATCTTATTCATAACAAACATTATGAAATGAAAAAACATATTAAACGTTCAGATTACCGTACTATTTAGTGGATTATAATAATTACCTCCCAGATAATTATTGAGGTTTGTAGTCCCTTTGAACTCTGACCTTTACCTTTAAAACTTTTGGGTTTGTGTTTCTAGATATTATTGAGTAGATTTTATGAATGCCTTTGAAAAATATGTTTAAGTAATGTGGGAAAATTTGAAGTGAAATAAACCGGTATGTTAAGATGATTCTTTGTTTTTTTGAGGAAATAAACATGTATTTATAGGAACAAAAAGTATGAGTACTTTTATAAACCTTCATTATATNCAAAAAGATGTCATGTGGTGTTGAAACACGATCGACGTGAAAGCCAAACAATGAGGAACACCTCCAACAAATTAGATCATGGTCATTGTACTTGATTCAAGGGCAGTAGTGATCCTTCCATATTTATATCAACCAGATTAAAATCAGAACATCATGATCTTATTCATAACAAACATTATGAAATGAAAAAACATATTAAACGTTCAGATTACCGTACTATTTAGTGGATTATAATAATTACCTCCCAGATAATTATTGAGGTTTGTAGTCCCTTTGAACTCTGACCTTTACCTTTAAAACTTTTGGGTTTGTGTTTCTAGATATTATTGAGTAGATTTTATGAATGCCTTTGAAAAATATGTTTAAGTAATGTGGGAAAATTTGAAGTGAAATAAACCGGTATGTTAAGATGATTCTTTGTTTTTTTGAGGAAATAAACATGTATTTATAGGAACAAAAAGTATGAGTACTTTTATAAA
>LBNU01001968.1:14346-24346 GCA_014162995.1 Artemisia annua | reverse complement strand
GTCAGGTGCGAAGTAATTAGCCCTATTTGTAAAGTAGCTCTATTCCTATTTAGGGAGTGAAGGCTAAAAATGGCTTGATGAACCGGTGCGTGGGCGAGATAATTGCTAATGCTTTTTACAAACTTGATGTCGATAAATACGCCAGTCTAGAAATTCATTTCGGACAATTGAACCTTCTCGAACTGTTTCTTTTTAAGAACCAAAAAGATTTGTGCCTCACACACTAATCGCACTATGTGGAAGAATTTCTACGATAATTCCTGTTTCGTTTTCTACTTGGCTGTACGACATGAGTTTCAGTATCCCGTCAACCCCCGCTTGAAGCACAGGAAAAATGTTGACCACGATTTCGAACTTCAAAAAAGATAGTTGTAATTAATCCTTACTTGATGTGTAATGTAACATAGTAATTATCTTTTTCAATTGGGAGAGATGGCTGAGTGGACGAAAGCGGCGGTGTCTTACTCCATAACTTTGAGGGAAGAGGAGAAAAATAGCCTGACAAGGATTCGGTCAATTTAGGAATTCTTCAAGTTGACTCTGTGGTAATACGATCGGCTAAGCCTTATTTGGCTACTCCAGGAGCAAAGATCCATTGTGGTCTTGAAATTATATAATAATGGAAACAGCAACCCTAGTCGCCATCTTTATATCTGGTTTACTTGNCCTTATCGACATTAGCTGTATCCCATATCTCCCCATATCGTATTTAACTAGACCCCATCCCTCGCTTTGACTGTTCACCATATGTGTATCGTACCGACCCCATATCATACGTACAAGAATTGATTCCTTCTCCCCATATCACTCATTCACATGCCATCTCATTGTTCACCCGGAAAATCTTCTTGTTTAAGACAGATCGCTTCCCTCAGTCAGCGGGAGGCCTAGTCGATGTAGGCCCTCAAAGCAAACGGCGGGCAGACCAGTCGAAGGAGTAGTTCACTTACCTGTTTGTACATATACTATACTCATACCCATATTACGATACATATGTGTTCACCCTATCTTGCTTTCACGGCTTTGACCGGGAACCAAACCAAAGAGCCAATACACCAACAACCAAGGAACGGGAGTGGGTGGTCCCTAGGAACGGCAGAAAGGAAGTACTGGTTCAACCAGATACGAGTGACGGAACCGGTGTTGATCAAAGACATGTGCCGAGTGCCAGGAATGACTATAAGCCGATAGAGTCGTTTTAACATGCCATGAACCGAGAGCCGCCCAGGGACTGGACTCCACTAAGAGGTTCTTTCTCTCACGTCATTTCGCCCGCCCGTTTCATTTCCTTTTGCCGAAGTTCGTTCAGTCGGTAAGCATCCCGTTAGCTCTTCATATTTCCTAGCCCATCTATCCCCACTATCTCCGAATTCTGTAAGCCGTAATAAGTCCGTAAAATGTGAATAAAGTCCTCACGCGAAAGTGAATCGCCTTCGCTTATCTTGTTTTTTAAGGTCAGTTCTTGTATGATGTCGACGAAGGTCTCATGTTCACGATTATTATTCTTGCAAAACTCGGAAAGTATTAAAGCACATTTATTCCTCAAGCTGTCGATTGTGTCAGTCGGAAGTGCATACGGCAGATCAGCTTCCTCTACCTAGGTATGGATTGGATGCTCCTCCTGCTCGGGCAGGACTCTCAGACGGCTATGATCGGACAATAGAGTATGTAAGATATAGCTCGTGCTTCTTAGGCTTAACAAGATGGGGTTCGGATGAAAACGGATCTCGCTAATCCAGTCTATTCTATTTTGTCCAGTCTATTCTATTTTGAATAGTCCAGGTAGTTGACTACAGGATCGGATCCTCTGTCTTTGCCTGAAACTTTCACTGTCTGTCAAAGGAATAGCTGAACTACTACATTGATTAGGCGGATCTAACTCTTTTGAGAAATGCCCAGAGGCGTCTGTCTACTAGTTCAGTTGAGAACAAGGTGTCGAACTAGACTGATAACTGATCGTCTATCGAAGCGCCTCTTTAAAGGCAGGATGCCAAGAATCGTGTCTCTATATACGAAGAGCAGGCATGCGTGGGACTTTAGGACAAGACTCCGTAAGACCTTTGTTTAATATGCCTTTTGTTTACGACGAATAGGAATAGGTTCTTTTCAGATTTGACATAAGAGGGTAATTCGTCAAATTGGAATCGGATCTAACATGTGCAGCCTAAGCTTACTTCTCTTGGCTCCCGGCGGGGTTGTCTAGTCCTAAAGCTAACCAGTTTACTTACTATTATATAATAAGCCTTAGCCTTCGGCCCATGAAATAGAGATGGCCCGGACCCAAGATTCAGATGGGCTGGATGCTTGGATATTCTTTTCTTTCTTCTAGTAGGGTGGTATGGTAATCCATTTCTTACTTACCAGGCTGGGATATAATCTAAGGTAAGGTTGCTTTCTATGTAGGTAGGAGAGCCTAATCTCTGTACTAGCTCTATCTATCAGGGAAGAAGGGAGGCGATTTCAAAGCGAAGCATTAACTGAAGGATGCGCTTGCCCATGGCCTCATCTTCCCATTTTTTGAGTCTTTAGTCACCGAGAAGACTACTTCTGTAGCTTAAAAACTTAGGACACCACTTTTTCTAAAGTCGGGTGCAAGTCTTGCTGAGTCAACTCTCAACTCATAATTTATTAAGAAGAAAGCTTAAGAAATTGGCAAGAAGTAGGATAGGAGGAGCATTAGTAGCGAATCCCTGAGATTGGAATTCNATGTCATTAACGATTTGAAATACGAAAATGATTGTTTTCAAGCTGAAAACTCTAAAATCAAACAACATTACAAGGAGTTACATGATTCGATAAAGATCGTGCGTGATAAAAACAATGAAAAGATAACTTCTTTGCTGAAAGAAAATGAGAATCTAAAGACTCAGGTGAAAGGGAAAACAAAAAGAACTGATGTTGATGCCATTAATATTCCTCTTCCCCTTAGGAATAATGCGTTTGTGCACAATGAGTACCTTAGGTGTCTCAAGGATTGCCTAGATATCCTCTGCAAAACTATTGAAGAAGTTAGAATTGTGAGTCCTACAGACATTGGCATTCGTGATGTGTATTATCTCACCAACAGATCATATGAGCTTTTAGATTATGCCATTGGTACATGTCCTAAGGCTGATTGCATGCGTGATAAGACTAATGATGTTTCCTCTAAGGTTAAGAACAAGCATGTTGCCTTTAAAGTGCCCATAACTTCACCAAAACATAACACATCAGATACCAAAAATCAATCAGCAATTTCTCGTTCTAATGTTCCCATCATTAATTCTACAAGAGTTAAAGCTGTCACTAATGCTAGCGGGTCAAAATCTAGTTGCAATACAAGGAATGATAGGACTTCGCCAGCTAAAAGTGCTCAAGGAAAGAAAGTAGAAGACCACATTAGGAACAATAAAACTGATCAGAATGTTGTGAATCGTGTTGATTCTAGTATTAGCTCTAGGCGTACTGTAATTAATTCGAATTCTAAAACCAGTTGTGAGATCTGTAATAACCTTTTAAATTTTGGTAATCATGATCTGTGTGCTAAGACATGTTTGTATGCTTCTAAAGTATCCCCTGGTTGTCATAATGTTTATTATAATCGTGAAAAACATGTTTGGAAAGCAACAGGAAGGAAGTTTACTAATGTTGGCTATCATTGGAGGCCCACTGGAAGAATAATGCCAATAGGAAGTCTACACCCCTTTGCTAAACAGTCTGATCCTAAGTCTCCCAAAAGTAGGATTTGGAAGAAATCTGGTAGAACGTTAACCCAATGTGCTAACCATAGGTCTAATTCCCCAGCATACCATGTTATGACTAAGGTCACTATTAATTCATCCCATTCTGATGTTTGTACTAACCAATCGGAACCCACTTTTGGTTGGGGTTCCAAGTTTGTCCGTTATCCAAATCTGTCTGATTTCAAATGCAGGTCGTACAAATCGCCCTGCGATATTTGGACTCAGGCTGCTCTAAACGTATGACAGGGGATCGCTCGCGGCTCAGAAATTTCGTGAAAAAGTTTATCGGGACTGTTAGATTCGGGAATGATCATTTTGGTGCAATAATGGGTTATGGAGATTATGTGGTTGGTGACAGCGTTATCTCTCGGGTATATTACGTAGAAGGTCTTGGGCACAATCTATTCTCCGTAGGTCTCGTAGCCAGAAGTCAATCAATCCACCAGTTCATTTTCTGATTGATTAGAAAGATCAACCCCGGCTTGGTTTAACCTCTCGCTCGGAATTAACCCGCCGCCGACAGATGTCTCATGCCACGTTTCGTGAACAGCTATGCCCAAGAATTAATGAATTGTGATATAGCGCCGAATAAGTAACAGCTCTATTCCCGACTTGAAATCCATAAAGGAATTTAAGGTAGATAAAATAGGGGGCCCTAAAATGCCTCGGGACGACTGCACGTTACATCATAGCAGCACGACCAAATGGAGGCGGAAAGTCGGTTGGGCGCTAGCGCTTTATATTATACTAATATAATATAATACGAATTAAATTAAGTTAAGGGCTTTTCCTTATTAGAAAAGTTGCTCGGCATGCGTGGGACTTTAGGACAAGACTCCGTAAGACCTTTGTTTAATATGCCTTTTGTTTACGACGAATAGGAATAGGTTCTTTTCAAATTTGACATAAGAGGGTAATTCGTCAAATTGGAATCGGATCTAACATGTGCAGCCTAAGCTTACTTCTCTTGGCTCCTGGCGGGGTTGTCTAGTCCTAAAGCTAACCAGTTTACTTACTATTATATAATAAGCCTTAGCCTTCGGCCCATGAAATAGAGATGGCCCGGACCCAAGATTCAGATGGGCTGGGTGCTTGGATATTCTTTTCTTTCTTCTAGTAGGGTGGTATGGTAATCCATTTCTTACTTACCAGGCTGGGATATAATCTAAGGCAAGGTTGCTTTCTATGTAGGTAGGAGAGCCTAATCTCTGTACTAGCTCTATCTATCAGGGAAGAAGGGAGGCGATTTCAAAGCGAAGCATTAACTGAAGGATGCGCTTGCCCATGGCCTCATCTTCCCATTTTTTGAGTCTTTAGTCACCGAGAAGACTACTTCTTTAGGTTAAAAACTTAGGACACCACTTTTTCTAAAGTCGGGTGCAAGTCTTGCTGAGTCAACTCTCAACTCATAATTTATTAAGAAGAAAGCTTAAGAAATTGGCAAGAAGTAGGATAGGAGGAGCATTAGTAGCGAATCCCTGAGATTGGAATTCGATCTCGAGAAAGTCATGAAACTTGAATTCAAATTGAATAGATCCGTAAAGCAGAATAATGATTTTCATCTGAAGTAGCCATTCCCCTTTCAGTAGTTGAAATACTTTCATCTGTCTAAATGCTTTCCGTAACTCCTTTGATCGAATTTAGAGTAGCTCGTGGATGAACAGATTCGAGAATCAATAAAAAGGTTCCGCTAAACAACTGATACCGTAGTAGAAGATTCGGCTAGTGATCCACCTCTTTATTTCCCAATAGAGATCTAGAAGTTGCCTTCAGAAAACACTCTTGTCATGTAAGAAGATTGGATGGGATGGATCTCTTGAAAGGCAGACGTGGCACAAACCTCTACACTATATCCATTGAAGACATGATGCAATCATCCCCAATCTGTCTACTATCCAAGGCTTCCAAGACCAAGTCATGGTTGTGGCATCGTTTTTTGAACCATTTGAACTTCGGAACCATTAATGAATTTACGCGTAAAGATCTTGTTCGTGGCATGCCAAGGCTGAAGTATGAAAAGGATCGTCTTTGTTCTGCTTGCCAGCTTGGTAAAAGCAAGAAACATACTCACAAACCCAAAACCATCAACACCATCATGGAAGTTCTTCATACCCTTCACATGGACCTCTGTGGTCCCATGAGACTGCAAACCATATTTGGAAAGAGATATGTGTTAGTGATTGTTGATGATTACTCTCGATTCACATGGGTCAAGTTCCTCAGATCCAAGGATGAAACACCTGAGATCATTATCAAGCTAATCAAGCAACTGCAAGTTTGCCTCAATAAAACTGTCAGATTCGTCTGCACAGATAATGGAACGGAGTTTGTCAATCAACAACTTACTCAGTTTTATGAAGACGTGGGAATTAGTCATCAAAGGAGTATACCTCGAACCCCTCAGCAGAATGGAGTCGTTGAAAGATGAAACCGTACACTTGTAGAGGCAGCACGTACTATGATGATCTTCTCCAAAGCTCCTATGTTTCTCTGGGGAGAGGCAATTGCAACTGCTTGTTACACTCAGAACAGATCTTTAATACATCCTCTTTACTGCAAAACTCCTTATGAGCTAGTGCATAAAAGAAAACCCGACCTCTCTTTCCTTCGTGTGTTTGGCGCATTATGTTACCCAAACAATGATAACGAAGACTTGGGAAAGCTAAAGGCAAAAGCTGATATTGGAATTTTCGTTGGGTATGCACCAAACAAAAAGGGTTATCGAATCTACAACAAAAGGTCCCGACAAATCATGGAAACCATCCATGTCACATTTGATGAGCTGACTGAGCAAACAGTTCCTGAATACTCCAGTAAGAGAGAAGATGATATCCGTACCCGACCCCATATCGTAATGCCCTAAAAAACTACTAAAAAAGAGATTGATGTCCTTCTCCCCATAGTCACACTGCAATGAAAAATCACAATGCCATCTCGATATATGGCTTGACAACAAGTACCGGGAAAATCTCTCTTGTTTAAAGTACGAAACTACAGCTTCCCTGCAGGCTCAGAGGAGAGGCATAGAACTCTTGAATATAACACAAGCCGCCCTTCAAAGCTACAACGCGGCGCAGTCACCAGCGTCGAAGCAGTAAAAGTATCCAGCTTACCATGTTTTGATCACAATCCATATACATATCTATTATTCTTCCTCATTGCATACCCATATCACTCCCACTCTTCCAAAACATTAACAAAAATTATTCGATAACATATTATGTTTGCTTCACCCACTTATCAATAGCTTAGTCACAAAGAAGCTTACTGAACCCGGGGAACCTAAACGAAAGAGACAAATAACAACCAAAAACAAAAAAACCAACGAATCGAGGAGTGACAAGGGTGGTCAATCCTCTCATTAGGAACGCACAGGAAGCGAAGATTCAGGACCCCGATTCGAACACAGGAATGACGGAGTGAGTGATCGGAACCCCGCGGCTCGTCTGATACAATAACACGCCACCAGTATGCAGAGATATAGCCGTGAACTCAATACTCAAACGCGGATACGAGTACAGAATATCCTAATATATACATGCCACGAAAACCAAATAATTGAAGAGCGCGCCCAGGACTATTATGGACCACTGAAGAATGGTTCTATTCCTCTCTCACAATCATTTCCGCCCCCCCGACTGTATAAATCCTATTTAATAGCGAAGTTCAGAAGATACAGAAAATATACGAAGCATCCCGTAAACATGCTCTTCCTAACTGGAACTCCTCTAGCATCTATTACCCAACCCTCTCCTAGAATTTGTAGAGCGACCGTAATACAGACTCCGATCAAATAGTTAGAAGGTAACACTCCATCCACTTGGCGAAAGGCCGCCACATCGCCAATATCCTATATCTTAGTTTTATTTAAAGAGAGTACAGTATCCTTGTATAGATAAGTCGACGAGAGTCTCATGAGATTCACGATTAATATATTAAATATCTTGCAAAACCCTCGGTACCATATTTATTATAATCACACAACGACAGGTTTACTTCTCAACGGTCAGAATTATGAAGTACAGTCCAGATTGCATCACGCAGAAATCAAGCTTCCTCTCTATTCCAGATAAGATTAGGATAATTATCGGATCGATCTCTACTCTAGCATCTGCCGGAGAGCCAGACCATACCTCCAACCGCTCTCCATGTCGGAACAATAGGAAGGATTCTAATCGACGGACACAGCTACATTTAGTAAAAAGGAATAAACTAATAGACCGAACTCCTGTTGCTTTCTTACATAGGCTTATTCATCACATGTTTCCAGAACATGGGGTGCTAACTGGAAGAAAAAACGGATCTCCTAAATCCAGTACTACTGTACACAATAAATTACCTGTCGCAAAACTATATTCCTATTATTAAAAACTCCCAGACAGTACCCGTTGAATCCGTTCAATCAGCGAAGATGACTACAGGAAATCAATCCCGCACGGACGCACCTCTGGCACTTATGTCTCGCACATATCCCTCCGTCCGTCAAACGGCCAAACACGCACGAACTACTATACACTTTGATTAGGCGGAACCTCTTACTCTATTGTTATGAAAACCAGATTGAGAGTCAGTCTGCTCTACTAGTTCAGTTGGAACAAGGTGTCGAATCAAGACTGACAACCAGCTGTCGTCCTAATACGATAGTGCTCTCCAACAAAGAAAGTGCATGCCAAGAATTCAACGTGCGAGTAATCTCTATATCACTGAAGAAAGGCATGTCGTGCGGGATCTCATAACTAAAAAAAACCGTAAGACATTTTCGCGGCTTATAGTCGTCCAATTCTATGTTTTTACGACGAGAATGTAATCCTTCTCCATGGGGAGTGCATCAAGTAGGCAAGAAAAAAGTATTGGGTTATCTTTATCTCATTTTCAAACAACGCGCGAATGATTGCCCTTACTTTTTCATGAGATAAGAGGCGGAAGCTTCTTCCAACATTAGGCATCGGATCTAACATGTGCAGCCTAGACGGTTAAACTATCTCTTCAGTTGGCTCCCGGCGGGGTCTCGAATGCGTAGGGTCTCAAGGCGTAACCAGGTTATTACTTAGCCTAATCTTTGGTATAAAGCTATGGCGCGGGTCACTATGGAGCTTCTGTAGCCTTCGTAAGGATACCCATGAAATAGAGATGCCAGCGGACCCAACGAACATTCAGACGTCCCGGCTGGCATTTCTTGTGATATTATGTCTTTGTCCCGATCTTCGGTTCATCCAAACTCGAAATACGTAAGAAGAAAAAAAAAATTCTGACGCCCGAAAAATTCCCCCATGTCTTTTTCTTGTTGGACCAACCCCGACAATCAGTCTTCCTGAATGGAAGATGCAAGAAACAATCCCCCATTTGGGGGAGCAAGCAAGTCAAAGAACTAAACAGATCAAATGATTTTCTAGAATGGCTATTCCAACAATTGCTCCTTGTAGTGATGCAGAGCGCGAGACTAGAGGCAGAGTTAAGTGATCGGTACA
The DNA here is from genome assembly GCA_014162995.1 of Artemisia annua. Lineage (NCBI taxonomy): Eukaryota > Viridiplantae > Streptophyta > Magnoliopsida > Asterales > Asteraceae > Artemisia > Artemisia annua. The sequence continues at coordinate 15,156 of LBNU01001968.1, read as the reverse complement.
ATGACCATTCAGCAACTACACTCATATACAAGCGAAGGGAAATAAAATCAATTACTCATATAGGCTACGAAGGATTGCTTTCTACTGTTCTGCCGTTCACGAAGCCTATACTTCTATCTGTACTGTTCGTTATCACGCGTCTATAAGTGCTTCTGACGCTCTAGTATGGATTAAGGGCGAAACGATTTCACAATAAGACGAAGACACCATTATCACACCGCGAGAAAGGAGGAGCTGCTTGCCATGCCACTCATGCATAACCTACATTATTTTTTGAATCTTTACTCGGAGACCCGAGAGACGTATCTACCGTGGTACCATCTGATAGCTTAAATAACTTATCGCATACTTATTCTATAAACGCGAGTTTGCTCAAATGTTCTTGCTGATCAACTCTCAAATCTGCATCATATTTTAATCCAAATAATGAACGAAGCTTAATAAATTGGCAAGAAGTAAGGCCATAGGAGTTGAGCAATAGTAGCGATATCCACTAGATCATTGAATTCGAATCATCGAGAAAGGAGTCGGTGGAAACTTGAATTTCAAATTGAATAGATCCGTAAAGCAGAATAAATGATTTTTCATCTGAAGTAGCCATTCCCCTTTCAGTAGTTGAAATAGCTTTCATCTGTCCTAAATGCTTTCCGTAACTCCTTTTGATCCGAATTTAGAGTAGCTCGTGGGATGAAACCAGATTCGAGAATCAATAAAAAAGGTTCCGCTCAACAACTGATACCGTAGTCAGAAGATTCGGCTAGTGATCCACCCCTCTATATTTCCCAATAGAAAGAGTTTTATTCTATGAAG
>LBNU01001968.1:0-14337 GCA_014162995.1 Artemisia annua | reverse complement strand
ATTCCAAGTTCAGGAACCGCGCATCTAATCCCTTTGGAGCTCCTGGACCCCATTAGTTCAGGACCTTGTAAACTCCTCCACCACACGATTCTCCTTCTTAGTGCCAAAACCCACCTGTGAGGACTGTGAAAGAAATTGTTTTGTTTCAGATGTATGATGAGTAGCTTTGAGCCTCAACAGAGAGTCCGAACCTGAGCAACAAGTCATTAGAGTCTGATGCTTCTGCTAATGGATTATCCTCAACCCACAAACCCGAGCCTGTCCATCTCTCATTCCCTATTAGTCAGAATGCCTCCATCATCTAGTCATACCAATCCAACAGATCAACTCTCTCAATTTCCTCAAAGAAGAAGCTTCTGATAACACCTTTTAAGTGAATCCTTTAGCTCAACCACCTGATGAAGCCTTTGTCAACGTATTTGCTCCTGAACGCATCCTCTTTGGCAACTCCTCAGAATGATTCGCACACTATACTTCAATTCCCAATCATCAACCTTCAATGAGCATATCAGGAAATGCAAATGATCACCCGATTGAAATCATCATTGGTAACCCAATCTAGGCCAGTATCTACACCAGACGACAACTTGCCACCAGATGCCTTATGGTGCCCTTTGTTAGCAACGTGTTGTTCCAAAAGTCGAACCCAAAGAATTATAAAGAAGGTCATTGACGTAAAACACCTGGTTTTTACTGCGATGCAAGATGAAATCCCATGAATTTGAACCCAGACCCTAGATGTTTTTGGGAATTAGTGCCCCTCCAGACTGTGCAATGATTAATAGCCCTCAAATGGAATTTTCAAAGTGAAGCTTGATGAATATGGCGAAGTGTTTAACGAACAAAGCTCGACTTGTGGGCCAAAGTTCAGACCCAAGAAGAAAGGGCATCGACTTTGAGGAATCATTCGCACCAGTTGCCAGATTGAAGCCCATCAGTAATCTTCCTTGCCAATGCAACCAGTCAGAACATGGTTGTATATCCAAATGGATGTGAAGACTGCCTTTGCTGCAATGCACTTAAAGGAAGTAGTTTATGTAAGTCCAACGCAGAGGCGGTTTGTTGATCCTGACGGCCCCTAATCATGTCTATCGGCTTGAAGAAGGCAAACTATATGGTCTTAAACAAGCACCGCAGAGCATGGTTATGATACACTGTCCAAATTTCCTTCCTAAGCCAACCAATTTACGCAACCAGGGGTTGTAAGTCCGCCACCCTTTGTTCACAAGAATTTGGGGAGAGCCATCGTCTCCACCGTTCAAATCTATGTGGATGATGATTAATCTTCGCTTCAGGCCGATCCACTAGAATCGTGATAGGTTCGCACAAGAAATGAGTACAGAGTTCCAAATGTCCATGATGGGGGCAAATTTTTGTTTCTTCCTTGGGGAAAAAAAAATCTCGTTTTTTTCTTCTTCACATATACAAGCTAAAACTACAGCCAACAGGGTGGAAGTTGTGTCTTTACAGTAACTCTCCTCTAATAGCGTAGGCCGTCCTCCTCTATGTGTCTACAACTTAGGATTCTGTTGGAGCCGTGCTTGCACAGCATGATGATGATAAGAAGAAGAGAGCTTTGGACTAATTTAGCTAAGTTGTTCAATGATAATAATGCATAAAAGAAATTCACAGCTATGGAGAAAACCTGTGCAGCAGTCATAGCAGCGCTTTCAGGTTAAGTTATGGAAGTTCCGTTTTTTTTCGGGGAAGCCAACCAAGCAAGCAAATCTGTTCTACGATCGGGTATTGTGCCTATTGGATTAGCTGCTAGTGGGAATCTATTCTGTATTATAGCTTTCTCTTCCTTTCAGTCCCTCGTCCATGAATGTGACTCCCTTGCTGGAAGGTCTCCCACGTATAGAACTATAAAGAAATGCCTGTAAGGTCTTTGGTCACTCCTTGGCAGCCTGTCCTAAGTCTAAGAAGCAGGTGACCCCTAATCCACCTGAGGGTGGTAGCAAGGCTACCTCTGAGGGCGATTGGATTAAGGTACAGAAGAAGGGAAAGGGGAAAGATGTTCTAGATAACAGAGTTTCCGATCTGCCTGTCTCTTCATAAGAGCGAGGGTTTTGAATATTAGTCTTGCTGTCCGCTCTGAGCCTGAGAGGATTTCTGATCGTTTAGAGGATCCTGTTAGCAATGCTCCTCTAGCCTTCAACAGTCAGGGTGAGTTGTCAGCTTCTTCTTTGGGGTGAAGGCCCTTCTAACTCGGAAGTAGGGTCACAGTATACGGATACCCCTGTGATAGACAGGGATCTTTCTCTTGTTACAGGTGAACATTCTGAGGGGAAACCCGCTTTGGCCTTTTCTACTCCCACTGGGATTTCGTTAGGGGGAAGCTCTGAACCCCTCACTCTTTCTCCGGACCATAAGCCTTTGGGTGGTTGGTAAGGTTGTCGACTCTGAACGAATGATTTTATGTGAAGAAGAGGTGGTCACTATTATAAAGAATCAGATCCCGTTACAGTTAGGAAATAAAGTGCCATCCGAGAGTCTTCTTCGTCTTTTGCTGGAACTCTTTTCTCTAAAGGTAGTGAAGTGAGCCGAAGGAGAGGCTGGATGGAATGAAGCTCGACCAGCGGGAGAGGAAGCATGATCAATCCGATCTTGTTTCAGAAGCTGGTAGAGAGTAGAGAATAGAATAGGCTGTGATGCCGGGAGAGAGATTTTTGATCTTGAGAGATCCTTTGAATACGACCAGGGGGATAGAAGCCCACGGAGCGGCAGGCTAAGCCGGAAATAGAGAGAGATGTGATTAGATTAGCACGAGGAGGGGAAGAATCTTGGTCGTGGGATAGCAGTTTTTGAATCAGTCTCATTTGGCGTTCAATAAGTAGAAGATCAAGGCAGCTTCTGCTTTTAGGTCAGCTCTTTGGCTCCTTGCTATAAAGAGTGAAGTGACCTTCGGGCGAGGAGAAAGTCAGTAAGAATAGGACCGGAAACTGTGCGTTTGGCTATTGGTGAGTCTGTCTTTCTTGAGAAAAAAAAAATGGAGCGACCAGCCCCTCCATTTGGGTCATGAGACTAGCCAACTGTCTATCCCTGTGGGCTAACTCAACTTATAAGCTTGCTATCTTAGCATCCACTTGGGATAACCTTTCACTTGGATACGATCTAAATTCCACATTCAAGAAAGAACCAGACCAGGCCAACCAAGAGATAGGATCAGATGAAGGAGAGAGAGAACTACTATTGAAAGAAGGCGAATCGCTACTTCTTGTTGCTATAAAATGGTAAAAAACTACTTCTTGGACTGTGCCGACACCCGAGAAGACTAATTAGAGATTTGCTAAGCGAACGAGCCTGAAAGCGCTTCTCCTAGCTTGATCTTAAGTCTTATACATTAATTAAGCAATCTGACTTATATTGCCATGGCTGCTATTATTCTTCGCTATCATTTTTAGAATCTGGTTCATGGTGTGTTTTTAGGTCGGTTTGAGGCACAACTGTTTGTATATATAGGGCCAAAACCCTAGAAAGGGTCTTGAGCTCACACGGCTTGTCAAACCAAAGGTCAAGATAAATGATAAAAACCAACTGGGTGCCATAAAAAAATACTTATGCTTTCATTTGCCATATGCTATTAACTAAGAACGACCAATTCCCAGATTTGTAGATTTGTGTGTTGTTAAGAATTAGGTGATGACGGTGTAGGCTGATTTTTGTAACGAGATCGTCGAGATGAAATTGGTGTCATTAAATCTTGAGGTGATTTGTTTTGCTCCATTTGAGATGAAGAGAAGTAAAAGTAAGTTGTGAAAAATGTATAAGATTCAAGATATATTTATTGAGTAGATTTTGGGTTTAGAATATGAAAAAGTAAATGTTGGTTGAAGGTTATAAATGTAAAGCCAATTTGAATTTCAAACATTTAAAGAAACAAGATTACTCAAAAATGTGTTTTTGATGAAACACGTTTATCTTTATCTGTTTTGATGAAACACTTAATTAATGTGCTGCTCAAATTTTTGATGTATGATGAAACAGTTCAATTAATAAATGTGCTTAATAAATGTGATGCACAAATGTATTAAATAAATGTTCTGATCAAACATTTATTGTTCTGCTCAATTAATAAATGTGATGATGAAACATTTTTGTATGTATCGTAATTCAATTGTGTTTTGTATGTATCAAAATTTGTTGTATAGATGTGAGGTATTTATAAAATAAAGTGAGGGTATAAAAAAGAAAAAAAATAATAAAAACAATAAAAGCTTGACCAACCATTGGTTGGATTTTTTCGGATAGCACAAGTAAAGAGCTGAGTTCCAAAAGGAAAAAGAATCGCATCTTACCGTATGAGGGGTATGGTTAAGAGATTCCCGGATTCTAGCGATATAAAATATAAGAGGGAAGCCCCCCGCCGGGGGGTTTGGGGGGGCGAGCAGGAAGAGCGCTATTTCAGCCTTCCGGACAGTTAAGGGCAATTCCTACGTCCCTCATCGGTCTGAATCCCCTACCTCAGACATTCAATCAACTGGTTTAGACAAAAAGTAGGGCAAGTCATCAGGTATCGAACTAGGGCATCGTCTCTTGGGCTTTTGAATGGCTACCGCCTAATGTGTCATTTGACCTCAGTCATTCCAGGCAAAAGGATCCGTTCCTGGACTTAGGTTAGGGCAAGAAGGCTACGGTTAAAAACCTCTATTCCCTTTATCAATTCTCCTATCCCACCTAGGTCTATGAATTTCTCTATCAATTCCATTACCTTATCCTTAGCCATGAGGTTCCAACATTTTTTCCTGAATTTTCGTAGGAGTTGTCCCCGGGCATACTCCAATTTTCGTAGTCTTCGGAGTTGTTCTCGGGTATACTCAAAAAAAGGGTTAGTATACACCCCAACCCCGTCCCTTGGAAAGAAAAAGGTAGCACCGAAGAAAGGAAAGAGCGAGATGGTGGTTTTTGTTGTTCCCGCGAAGCGAGGATGATTCGACCAGCGAATGAAGTGGGTCAACTTTTTGTCTTCGGCCAAAAACTTTTTCTCGCTGGTCGAGCTTTCGACAAAAAAAGCGAAACGTATTCTCTTATCTAAGCTTCTTCCCTGTGCATTAGCTCCCCCCATGGTAGATGGTTCAAGCACGCCCGGTTCCACGAAATGATTGAGAACTACGACGGGGTCGAAATGCATTTGGTTCTTTGTCTTCAATAAGTATTGCATGACCGAATAATTCAAGGAAGGGCGCACCGCAGGGAGGGTCCTTTTTAGTGGATGACTCGTCGGGCTGTCGGAGGGGGACTTCTTTGACTTCTTTGAGAAAAAGAACTTGAATAACTTCGTTTTTCTGAAGGAGTCGTCATTTAGGAGGGCTATGTCATTTACAAGCCCGGCGTATTTCGGATGCTTGAAGGCCCCGCTGACCCGAAGTGATTTAGAAAGATTCTTCTTTATCGATGGTGATCGGTCATGGTATCCATAGCGTTGCTTCTTTTTCGGCCAAATCCTGATTTCGTTTTGCTTCTCCCGGTCGTCGAGCCTGATCGACTCGACTCTTTTCGCTGCCCCCCGGGCTCTCACTTCGTTTCGTTCTTCTTCTGTACCATCGCTTGAATGAAGACACCCGATCGGCCCGACTTTACCAAATGCCCACCACTGGCCCTTCCCCTTTCCGGGTCTGGATTTTTCGCGTCGTTTCTGTCGTCGTGGTCGACGGGGAAGAAAGAAATGAATGAGTGTTCTTTTGGGAAAATGTAGAATAATACACCTACCGAGACGAAAGCCAAAGGTGAGTCTAGTAGGTGGACGTATCGAACCGAAATAAGATCTAAGATTGACATCTTGATACACTGATTTACCATAATAATAAATAGAGTCAATGCAGACTCCGCCGTGGGAAGAGCCGCTTCTTTCTTGCTTGATAGGGGGGCTTCCATTCACCAACGCAGACTAAAAGTGCTCTCCGAACCGTGCTGGATAGTCGCCCATCACACGGCTCTCAAACCCAACCTGTGGTGGATCCCGGGTGACAAAGTAAAAGCCTTTGATCCTTTGCCCCATACTTTGAGATGCTCCTCCCCGCCGATCAAGCGGCGACGCTGCTCTTAGCTTTAAGCCGCTATCGTTCGGTTCGGATAAGTCAAGTCCCTTCGGTCAGTTCGCTCAGGTGATCCTCCCTTATCTTCCCTAACGTTCAGAGTTGTTCTGGTTTGAGAAAGGAGCACCGGCCGAGCGCCCTGAATGAATAAGAAATTGACAGCAGAGGTAATTGCAAATTCTTATTCGAACGAGTTGAAGCTAACAACATGTCGGTTACACACCGGGGGTTGCTAAGAACTGAGGGACAATGCCCCTCTAACCTAAGTGGGCCTACCCGCGAAGCAACTGGTACTTGAGCGGGCGGGGGGGGGGCGGTTTGGTTTCGTGCAAGGCCCTCGCAGCAGGAAGAGGCAGTTGTCATTTGAAAGAAAACGCTCTTTGTTTGTATAAGGTTCCAAACCTTCGCACCCTGATGAAAAAGCCCTTTCTTTTCTATCTTATTAGTAAAGCCTAAACGTCCTTATTGAAGCCTAGCTAACGAGAAATCAAAGCGATAACGCACCTTTCCTAAGATTAGAATCGAAATAGAAGAGAAGGCCTTTCTTTCTCAAAGTCAACTTTCTCCCTTCCCTTCTTGCTTTAGAAAGATTGCTGCTAGCGTGCTGGACTAATATAATAGAAAGTCAAGGCTCTTCTCCTGTTCTACGAATCTACAACTCTCTTTACTGAGCGAGACTCCATCTATATCCCTACTAGTGGTTATTCTTTCCAGGCCATTTGTTTGACAGCTTAAACTAGACCCCACTTTCGATTAGATAGGTTTCGGTCTTAATCAAGATAGGTCAAGGGCGCGTCGGAACGGTCGGTAGCTACTTAGTCTCATCCGAGAGTCTAATCTCCTTGTACTGCTTTTTTTCTTTGAAAAAGAAAAAAGGTCGATTTAGGCTCCTTCCCTTCCACCGCATAGCTGCGGTAGCAGGTACTACGAGCCCTCTGTCCCACGCATTTAACCGGCTCGCGTGGTTCACCGGTTCCACCGAAAACTCTCATTTGTTGAAGCGGAGCATAGTGCGCTTTAGGCGCCGAGCGAGAAAGGTCTCTTCTTTCGTTTCGGTTTATTCACTGATCTGAAACTTAGCACTTGTTTTCTTATTGATTCCAGGGGCGGCGGCGTTCTTGAATGAAGTCTATCCGAACCGAATTAGCACTTCTCAGATCAGGCGAGGCCTCTCCAGCGGAGCTGGGCGCCGGGGCCCTGGCTGCACTAGCGATTGGCACATAGGGGAGTGGTTGCCCGGCTTTCTCGGCCTGGTATCCTGCACCTCGCGTTCATGATATCTACATTCAACTGTGCCCCGGAGACACGGTCGAAGCACGCCCGCCCAGTGTGCTTCTTTCACGACATGCTCTGGTCCCGGGTGTCTTCCAGTGGTCTTCTAGCGTTAGAAGAAGTCGTGTCCGTCCCGGACATCTGCAACGCCCTTCCCCGCCTTTTTTTTATATGGGGTGAAGGAAAAGACTGACCCCTTCGGTGACTTTCGCGGTCGCCCTCACTGAACCGACTTGAATCTGAACTACGATTCAGATCAAGTCTTACCGAAATCGGATTTCCTTTTCGTGCCATATGCGCTTAGACTTGACTTTTTTCCCTTTTTTATTCCCGGTCCAATATTAGTTCTCGAAGATCTTCGTTTCCGTGTAGAAGCAAACTCTCCAAATTGATGACCTCCTTCAGTGATCTTACAACGAACAGGAGTTTTTCCATTGTAAATTCGTACGGAGCAATCAACGAATTCCGGCAAAATAGAAGAAGATGTGACCAAATTTTCCTGTTCAAAAGAAGATCTCTCTTCTTCTTCATTCTCAACAGGAATGCATCAAAAAAAACTTCCCTTCCATATAGATCGTCGTNCTCCAGCCAGGTTCTATTGATCATGTCCCCTTCCCAACAGTTGGAACTTGTCTTGTCTACCAATTCCTTTAAGAGTTCTTACAGGAGAGCCTTAACTCCAGCTGAAAGATGAGACTCTTATTCTCCTCCCGCCAGATCAAAATGATAAAAGAGCTTTCTCACGTCCATCTATCAGTCTTATTTCCTCCAGCTCCCGCTTCAGCTATTGTAGCAGCTCCGGCCTTTGCCGGGTTTAGAAAGAGTAAAGTTACTAGTTTTATTCCTCTATCTAGGCCAACATTCATTCTAAGACTTTCACCAGCAAGGGCTGAAAGAGAAGAGTGATCTTACAACGAACAGGAGTTTTTCCATTGTAAATTCGTACGGAGCAATCAACGAATTCCGGCAAAATAGAAGAAGATGTGACCAAATTTTCCTGTTCAAAAGAAGATCTCTCTTCTTCTTCATTCTCAACAGGAATGCATCAAAAAAAACTTCCCTTCCATATAGATCGTCGTGGCATGAACTCAGAATTTCTTCGCTTCGATTCCGCCCCTACTTCAATTAAAGCTAGCTCCTACTCCTCCTTCATTGTCGTTGGTCCTTTTTTGACATTGTATTAGTAAAGTCTCGCTTTTTGATAGGAGTAGGTGCGGCAGGGCACTCTTCATTCGAAACTAATGAATGTCAGGTCGGGGCTTTCTGCCTTGTTACAGCCTTCACTTGTGAACAACAGGGACCCATTCTGTTGATTGCTTCTCTGCCCCAGCTCTAACAAACTGGTTTTTCTTTCTCACAGAATTAGGGAAATTATTAGATTCTTCTTCCTTCTTTCGGTAACATATACCGAGATAGGCTGGGAAATCCCCCTTCGATAGACAGGTGGCAACTTGACCTCTAAGTAAGGACAGGAACGCCCGTGCCCAATCAAACACCACAATCATGAAAAGCACCTGAACCGAGACCTAAAGCTGAACCGCTGAAGGAACCTCTTTCCGTTGTTAAAGCAAGTACGCTTTTCAAGCTTTTTCCTTACTCTTACTAAAGCAGGCACACGCAAAACTCTCTATTTGGCTTTTCACTGAAACTAATACGTCTAAACATAAGGTAGGTGCTTTCACGACTCACTAAACGGGGGATCAAAATCTTTGCGCAGTAGAGGAGTCAAAAGCGGAGGACGAAGCGAATGTAGAGGACACAGCATATCCAGGGAAGGAAGATGGACTGGACTCACTCTCATTCATGGCATGGGCAAAAGCAGCCCTAATGACTTTCAGTGAAGATATGCTTATACGGCGAAGTCAGTCACAAAGTCTATGTTCGTATGCTTTCACTCTAAGCCGACCATCCAAAAAGGATGTGCACAATTGATCATTGACCGCAGTCTTCTCTTTTCTCTCCCAATGTGGGGCACTTTTTTCGGTTTTTTTTTTTCTCTTCAGCACAGCACTCAATGGTGATGCATGGCGTCATTACTGAATCCTTTCATTGACCTTTCTTTTCTATAACGAAAAAAGCCCCCTCTCGGTGATGTGGGTGAGAAACCCAAATCAGAAAAGCTCAGCAAGCCAATGGCTCAACGGTTCTCACCACCCTCCTCTGGCGCAAACACCGTTTGCTGCGCTGCGCTCATCACGAGAAGCCGGGGAACTCTCTTGGGTGGACTTCACGATGATAGTCAGTCTGAAGTTTTCTACTATGCCATCTTTATTAGTTCAAAGACCGGGCTTGGGGGTTGGTCTCAGTGGTCAATGAAAATGTACTAGTGTGCTGTCTTAACATGCAGAAATTTTATTAGACTGCTAGCTTTACCAGCGGTAGGAGGGTTAAAAGACGGTGCATGAGCGAAGTAGGATCCTCTTTTTTTGTATCTCATCGACGATATTCTTTGGTTTTGGTACATAACAATTTGCATAAGCAAAGTCGAATATTTCTTACAAATCTAGATCCTGCACTCTCATCTCTAGTCTCTAGCTATCATCTTAGTATATTAGTCAAGCTATATCTTGTACTTTCTTGGGCCTAACTAAGAAAAGAGAACAAGAGAAGAAAAGCAAAAGCAAATACGACTTTCAGCCAGGCTGCTTCATTCAAGTCTAGGACTTAGGCAAGACTTATAAATTGAGCAGTTATAAAGCAATCGCATTTCTCGTCTCTCACTTAGCTCTGATCTGGTGTCGTCGCTCACAGTCCAAGAAGAGTAGTCCTTTCATTGGCTAGCGGGATTACGCTTAATGGGATAGACCGATCATCGCTTCCTTCCTCTACGAGTTCTGGAGTCAAGCCAGCAAAGAAGTAGACTCATTCCTTTTTCACTGGCTAGGGATATTCGACGTTTAATGAGATAGTATAGTTCTAGACTAAAGCTAGCAAAAAACAAGACTGAGGTCGATAGGGGCATTACTAGTAATTGCTAAGGTGCTTTATTAAGTATTAACCACGCTCATCTCCAGTCTCTTTCCAGCCTTTGCGATTTCATATACTATTCCCGTATGCCATATCTCTTATTCAATCTTGCTATACGTCCAAGCTCTCCCCCATCGGTAGTTGGAAGCAGAACTGAGACTGGATGTGACTGAAGGAAAAGGGAGATAGGTGTGATACGAGGGCACGGTTAAACAGGTAAGCGAAGGCTCTCTCTCTCGCTCTGTGGTCTTGTGTGAACTCCTTTCCGCCCATTATTGATCTTCACTCTAAGTGAGCAGGTCAAAGCAGTTGAGGTGATAGCAGCCATCTTATCCACTGAACTAGCTAGAAGCTATAGCTTCAGGTCGAAGCACTAAAAGAAAATGACCGGGAAAGGCGGCGGCATAGGAACCACGGCCTTACCAAACCAAAGACAACTAGTGTTCCCAAAGAGGCAATAAAAGTTTACCACCACATCTTATTGGGTAAAAGGGATAACCTCTTATCGCATCTAACTGGAGTGAAAAAAGCATACAACCTTTGCCTCTTACCTTGTCTGACTGATAAATGGTAAAAGGGGGCAAGAGCTTTTTTTAGAAAAACAAACACACCTTAAGTTATATGTTCACATCCTCTATTTCCATTTTCCAATGTGTTCGTCTATCTATTAAATCACCATAAAATAGTTTATATGAAGCATGATCTACAGGGTATTATAAAAAAGAAGAAATATCACTAAGCTACGTGTTTGGTTTTTTCATGTTGCTGTAGGAGGCAGCTTCAACTGTGTTTGTTTCATCATCCATTCAATACATTCCTCTAAGTTACCCGAAGGGTAAATCAGTTGCCATTGTATCACTTTTCTCTGCCATTCACTAACCATCGGACCTCCTTTCTTAAGCTCCAAAAGCTTTATTATATCCCTCGAATTTATCAAAGGTTTAACCTCCCATACTTTATCTAGACCTAGTTTCAAAATCTCTTCCTCAACCTTTTGAAACACTCCTATTTTGCTCTTAACCGTAGCGACTTTGATTAATATAATCGACAACATCAATGCAGGCCGCCAAAAATCTTTGATTTCATTGAGAAGCAAGCCCAACAAGAATCTTAATTTCAATGAATCAGGAACATCAATCATATCTAATTTCCAATTAACCTCAACAGGTTTCAAATATTCACTTGAAACTATGAAAGGAATCATAGACGAAAATCTATCAACTGCATGGTGCAATCTCACGACATTCACACCATCTCTGTGTCCGAGCTTAAGTGAATGTCTAAAAATGTGTTCCAAAGCTGATATCGTTTGCTTGTTATAATCTCCGTGCATGGTCTTTCTAAGTGGGAGGAACAATGCTGCATACAAGTACAATCTCCTTTGTTCATCACTGAATGTAAAACCTCCGTTTGCGTTCATAAGTATCCATGCTGCATCCATATAACTGACACATGGCTCTAATAAAGGAGGTTCAAAATTTTGGGGCAATCTGAATACATCCTAGAATAATCCAAACTCGCATATGCATTCAATTGCTTTAACTGGTCGGTTTGCCACTTACCATAAGTTCTATCTCACGACCAATACGTTCTCTGCTGATTTTATTACAAAAGGAGGATTTCACATCATTGTCAGCAGCTGCAACTCTTAGCTCTTTCACTATATCAAAGTCAAACCTAACACTGAAACGTACAGCTCTAAGAACTATTAGAGGTTCGGCCAAAAACATTTCTTTTGGAGGTAAAGGAGTCACAATCTTTCCATTTCTTAGATCATCAAGTCCTCGTTCGGTGAAATCTTCAACCGAACATGTCTAAATGTTATAAAACAAGCTATTAATGGTCAAATCCCTTCTATATGCATCCTGCTCTGCCGACCCAAACTCAACGGGTGAAATTTTGCTCTTTTGAGTGTACTCTTTGGATGTCAAGTTCACAAAATCTATCGAAACATCCAAAATATCCATGTTTGCTGTTTCCAAGAAATTTGATTTCTCAGGCTTGCTTTTGTTAACACCAAACCCATGTGTTTTTCTCCGGTAGATACCAAGTAAGCACTCACTTTTTGACAAAACTCCGGGCCCATCATATTATCAAGAGCAATATCGATATCGTTGCATTCTTTGCCTAGTAGCTTGTCTCGGACCCACCTACCAGCAACCCGAAGTTGTGTTTCAAGATTGAAGTGATCAACAACTTGAAGCAACCGATTAAATATTTGTCTCTCTTTATCGGTTAAATTGATGTTTTCCCTCGCCACATGTGAGGTCTCGTTAGTCTTTGACATTGAACGGAAACACCCGTACAACACTTGGTTTCTTGGCAATATGAATCTTCGGATTTAAAAGAAAGAATAAAAGGCCTCCTGTAAGAAAATGGTTGTTTTTAGAGAAGTTCCACAAACCCAAGTTTTAAGACGTAACAAAATGTCAAGATTTGTCCCAAACCAAAAATCTTAATAACATACACCTCATATTATTTATCATAGAAGACAGTTAAATTCGACTAAAATAACTTTTAGGTCTCCTAACAAAAATACCAAATACTGGCTAATTATTTATATTTGGGAAAAATGTCTAAAAATACATCGAACTTGTCACCTTTTCCTTTTGTATACATTGAACTATTTTTTTCCTATTCTATTCATAAACTATCTTAAACTTCCTAATGTGGCAAAATTATGTGTGACTTATGACGTGGCACCAATTAACATCACTAACCCCGTTACCTTTTATTTGTTTCCCGTTATCTTTAATTTTGGGTCCGTTTTGACAAGTTTCCAAACTTCAATACACCCATTATACATAAAACGGGTTTTCAGCCACAAAAACCAAAATCCCCAATTATCACTTTATCAATTACTCTCTGAAACCCTAATTTCATTCAACAATTAATTTAATCAGAGGCAAAATTGGATGTGTGTTCTGATACATGAGGTATGTATTATTTTATTTGTAATAATCTATCTCAATGAAAATAATTACAATGTTCATGTTGAATAAACCCTAATTCGTTGTATTTTGAAATTATTGTAACAGAATGATACCTGGTACGAATTTGCACCAATTCGATGTACACAATGATGGTTTTTTTTGCTCATTTACCCTTAAGGTATGATGATGGTGTCATTCTTAACATGGCTTCTGTGAGAATGCCTTATGAGAAATTTGCTGAATTCTTGGAAGAAAAGGTTGGTAACTATTTTCAAGGGTTGTATTACAAAGTTCCTAATGTTGAATTAGAGAAAGGTTTAGTTAAAGTAAGTGATGATAAGCAAATAGCACACATGTTTGATGTTGCTGAATTATATGGTAGGCTANAAAAAGTGCGGAAAACAACAAAATCTCAAAAGACCCTAAAGTGCACAGAAGGTGACGGCGTCACAAGCTTCAACGTGACGACGTTAGGAACAACTGAAGTGAAGAATTGGAAGTTACTCATGACGGGCCAGAGAGTTTTTAGCCTATTTTGGTGACGGCGTCAGGGAAGGCCGTCAGATCTGGAACAAGGCGGCGTGACGACGTCAAGAAGGCCATCACAAAACCCTAATCGTCGGCGTGACGGCGTCACACCTTCGCTATTTACCGATAATAATGTGGTCTTACCGCCCGGAAAGAATGCCTATGACGTCATAGACGCCGCCTTGCTGCCGTGGGACAACGTGCAATTACTTGCAGCGATGTATCACGAGCTGTGTTGGCGAGGCGTTGAGAGTCAAACGTATCTACTATTACTAGAAACTCTCAATTTCTTGTGATGTGTGGATACGTTCTTTTTTTTTCTTTTCCGTTTTGTCGAGAGGAAGGATCCAAATGCCCCATCAATAAAGTGAGGGCTTTCCGGACCTTCCCCAATCCTCACTCCCCCTTTTTCAAAAAGAAGCCCCGCTCAACAACCCTCTCTGATAAGGATTGGGCTGACGCCGTCAGCCCGTATTATCTATATATATAGAATGATTTTTATTGTTTTAAGAGAGGAACTTGGTGGAGAACTTAAGGGTTAAACCCTAGCTCGTGTATCACAGACCTTAGAGGGTATTTTTACCCCTCTAACTTGCATGTTT
>LBNU01001967.1:16516-30126 GCA_014162995.1 Artemisia annua | reverse complement strand
ATTGATTGGGATGAATATTTTGGCGGTGAGTTTCATTTGAGTCGGACTTTGCCCTAGTACCCATACCAAACGGATACCGAACGCATACAAGCGATGACTAACAACTTTCTTTAAAAGAATGCTTTTCTTTGGATAAATAACGCGAAAAATACTCGGGAATTACGGAAGTTAATCGATTTCGAGAAAGTTATATAGCTAAGTGAGTTCTAAATATGTATTAGGTCGTGGCCGAGCTACATTTAGTTGCGTGGAGGAAGTCTTAGTCTTGCTTTCTTTTGCTATTAAATTCTATCTTGAACTGTGCTTACGAATCGAGGTGAGTTTCATAGCCCCACTTTTACTCGTATTTTAATCATTATTAATGGTTTTCCTAAATTGGGGGAGAGATTGCAATGCTACTGTTTTCTTGGACCTGCTTACTGTTTTCGTTTTGCTATGTGTGCGACTAGTTTTAGGATAGACGGGAGGTAGCCGTTGACCTTGGAGCTAGGCGTTTGACCCTAGTTTCGGAATAGGACGCTATCGCGGCCTAGGTTCGGGACCAGACTGGGTGGTTCCTGCTGTAGCCTTGACTAGTGACCGCTGAGAGCCTGCTCACCCCATAACCATTCATCTTTACTAAGATTGATTAAACGATGATTGTTTTGAGATTGAAGATTGAATTGTGATTATGATCTATCCACTATCCTAGTTACACATAGCGTTAAAAATTCTTCAGTCCCGTATTGATTTTGCCTTTTTTAACCTAGAACTCACCGCGAAAGCTGACCTTTTAAGCATTGTATTCAGAATCGGGTTTGCTTTCACTACTTGACAACGGTTAAGGCTGCTTGGACCTTGCGCTTGGGTTGAGATATCGGATGGAACTCTGATGTTATTTTATTTTGGATCCTATCTACTTTTATTAATTTATGGGCTTTCCTTTTAAAAGATTTTGGAGAAGTAAACTTTAACTTTACTGCACCTTTTTACATTTGCATCAGTATCTGACATCTGTGATGATACCAATTTCCCTAGCACCTGAAAGCTTGAAGTCTTCCGCTTGTACGTAAATTTTGGGGGTGTTACATAACTTCAATCATCTTCTCACGAAGTCGCTCTCATTTAACCATTGGCTATCTACACAAATAGGCATCTTGCGATTATTAGTCTGTGGGATGGTAGATGAAACCTTTCAAATTAAGAAAGGTCAAGGTAAATATTGATATTGGTTATTAAGAAATAAAACTTGAATTGAAATTCAGTCACAAAGGTAAGCCTCATAAGACTCTATTTATTATAACCTATAAAATGCACATTAAACTTTGAAGTAAATATACATAAATTTACTTTGTATTTTAGTTGTTCTATAAATCGCTATGGTAAAAATGTCAGGCAACCCACGCTATGAATTTTCTCCTACCTGCAATGAGTTAAGAATATATCTTGCATGTGAAATGGGCGCTGCATAATCCTTAACAGCTAATACTAATTTCACATTTAGTATTTTAGCCTCACATTAAACCAATAATACACAATAGTTTTTTACCAAAATAAAAATAATACACAATCGGTAATTAAAAATAATTAAAGTTTTTAATTCATTATTCAAAGTCAAAGTAAATAAAACTGTGAACATAGAATTCTTCAATCTTTATCACATAAGAAGTTTACTAAATATTCTAAAACCTATTTAACATATATTCTCTTTTATAACTTATTCTAAAAATCTACATAACATTTATTTATGTTTAAACCTCATTTTTTTGTTCATGATGGATAATATCCTATGATTTATGTTTTAATACTACCAAAGTACCACAACTCGATTATTTGTTGAAAGCATAGAAAATCAAAACGCTATAAACAATATGGAACTGAAGATGTTAATGATAATACATTACTTACAATAAGAATTTTTTTTTTACATTAACATGTATTTATGTTTAAACCTATTTAACATATATTATTAATTAATTATTCAAACTCAAAGTAAATAAACTTGTGAACAATGACTACTTCATGCGCGTTTGTTTGACTATTTTGATGGTGAAAAAAACTCCCGACCCATTGAGAAGTTCTTTTGTTACACGAAATTATAAAAGACTTGTAGATGTCTAATTGCCTTTGAGATCGATTAGCATTTATAGATGGTGAAAAGATATATAATTTATAATGAATATTTTTAAAATTGTAACAAAATTCGGTATACCATATATATCCACGACTATATAATAGCATATATAACCAAATTTATATATCTTCAAATCTTTTAAAAAGTTAAAACGATTATGAGTCAACTGAATTGTTTATTGAAATTGATAAAATCTTTGTATTGAGTTTTACTTAAATTTGTAAACTAAAAAGCTTTTTTATTTCTTCCTTTCTCATCATTTCATTTATATTATCAATACATGCATTTAGTTTCTTTCTTCATCATTATTTCATTTATATTATCAATGCAAGCAACTTTGAAAATGTGTGTTTTGTCCCATCAATAATTGTGTTTGATTACATATCCTTTTTAGTCTTAGGAAGTATATGTGTCTTAATTTAAGAGGAACATCATTAAAAAATTTAAAAAAAAATATAAATTGTTAACATTATAGGATATTGATACAATAGCAACAATGCATAATATTAAAGAGATTACAAACAATTATAATTATCCATTTGTTTATCAATTATGCTCTAAATTATATCTTTTAAACTTTAAACATATCTTACAAAAAATGCGGTATACACATTCTATTGAATATTTCTTTTAATATACCATAAACTGAATATATATATATATATATATATATATATATATATATATATATATATATATATATATATATATATATATATATTAAACATATCGTTTATAATTTATTAAAGGAATAAATAGATCATATATCAATTTGTAACTTATTTCAACTTTTTATTTTATTTTTGATTATACACTTGTTACATAGTATATTTTAAGTCTATGTAATTAGTAATTATTTATTTGTAATTGGGTTGTTGCGATTTCATAATAAAGTTCAAGCATAATTCAAAATTGTTGATATTTAAATAACTTAATACTAATTACATGCTAATTTAAATCAACATAAACTTAAATATCTTCTAATGAGAATGCTAAATGCATCTCATCATACGAAAAGCTCTCCAAATCTTCTTCTTCTTCATTATTTTCTTCATGCAAAGTAGTATGAGTAGTGTTTTTTCTTTTTTTGGACTTCCTATAAGCAACTACGTCTCTCAAGAGCTGCCTATTCTTTTTTTTGTGTGCTCTCTGCTTCGCCTTTTTATCTTCCTTCTCCTCCCACTTCCTTTTCTTGATAGCTGCTCTTTCCGCAGTGATCGACTGATAAATGGACGATATTGATTCTTCCTCAACTGCATGCGTAATAAAATGGTTTCATAAAACATAGAAATAATTTGTGAAAGTTAAATTTTAGTAAACTAAATGGTTGTTACCGTACCTGCGTTTTCATGTAGCTGAACAATTTCGTTGTTGGCAGCCATTCATAGTTTTCTAGGAAGATGGAATATGTGTGCAAGGGACAACAGAAGTTTTGATAATGTGTATGGGAAGTTGGAATGAAGTAACCTTGACATGTATTTAACCATAAAAAGTGGAATAGAAGAAGTCAATAATTAATTAGTATTTAAATTTAAAGATGAAAATAATCGTTATAAATTATTCACAAGAGTAATTTAAATATGTTAGTTAACCTTGATAAATATATGATAAACTTCTTAAATTTATTTGAATTTTAATTTAGGATATACGTATCTTTATTAAAAATATTAACACGTATTCAACATTAATAAATATATGTTGAAGTTATATGAGGATCACGATTTTCCAAAACATTGACCTCATATTTTTTTATATACATTTTATTTCTTAATTTATTTTGATGGTTTTTTAACCCTTATTCTGATTTAAAATAAAATACATTATATAGTTGTAGAATTTATCGAATTAATATGGTTAACTATAGGTCTTAAATCATTTTAATTTAGGATACATGTAATTTTTTTTTTGTTTTAGGATATATGTATCTTATTAAAATATATAAACATAACTTTTGATGAACTACTTTGTTTGTAAAATGGTCTTAAGATACAATATTTTTATAAATTAGAAGATATGTTATATGTGTTTATTAAGCAATTAAGAAATAGTGATGTTAATGTGCCACCATTTTTAAAAACAGGCTTCACATTTGTGGTTACTTTATATATAAACCTAAATCATAATTTGTTTACGTGAGTAAGTTTTGCAAACTCAAAAATTAAAAACATCAAAATTCCAAATTAAAAACAATGAAATAAGATATAATTATTTCATATGAAAACATACAATTCATAGTTGTGCAAATAACATAACACAAAAGACATAGAATAATTATCAAGTTTTTATTCCTTATTATAAAATAAGTTTTTTTTCCTAGTTACATTCACAATTATAAGCTCTGCTTCTTCAATCGAATATTTCAAATGTGCTCCCAATCTGATGGTTAATATATATCATAGGTGGACTTGCAAAGCACGCAGGTTAACTAATCAATTAAATCCATTAACAAATTAATTGTTTCAATATTCAAAATAATTAATATGGAACATACACATATACTTTTCCCATCATCATAAACTCTAGCATTGCCCATATTCATCGAGAACTTATTACAATTCTTAGTAGATTTAATGTAATCAAGCAAATTTTCTGCCATTATACCTATTACCAAGCATGTAAATTTGATGCCCCTGAAAAATAATAGATAAACGTAGTTTGTTAATGTTAAATTTTAACATAGTGTATTTATAAGGCATGCTTATAGAGTTAAGTCCGAAAAGAAAAAAACGGTATTGTAAAATTACAATGTGTCCATAAGTTTGAGAGGTAACATCTTCATTTTACATCCATAAACTTCATAGTCTCTAAGTTCACATTCCCAGCTAAAAACTACTCCTTCAATATCTAAAACACATACGACGTTAATATTAAAGGATTTATGACAATCTGCAAATTAAAATATTGGCATTATATAAAATTATATATGCTGAAACACATACCAACAGGGATTTCTGTATCTAGATTCAATGATATTATATCAGAGAACTTGGTGAATTCAAATCCAATTATATTAACATCGGCATCAAACGTATTTGATCGGCATGCAGTTGCAAATCCATCGAAGCTTATCTTGTGTGGATGTTTTGTGTATTTGTAACTTTTGTTATTAGGAATAACACTAAAATTTCTTAAAAGAACCACCTTGTCCTCTTTGAAATACTTTTCAAGAAACGTTAATCGACCATTATTTACGATAACATGAATCTTGTCACCCTGAAAAAATAGAATGATAGAATAGACAGTTTGATTAAAATACGTATCTAAAAAGGGAAAAAAATTAACGAAAAAAAAATTAAAAACCTTTTCATCTACGACAATCATCTCAAAGTGTCTATGAGTTGTTTGCATGGTTGCTTCCCTGTAACACCAAGCTCTTAACACTATAACTTTGATAGTGCAAGGATTTAGGTCCGGTGTTAACTCACTAATATAAGTTTTTCGTGTTATCATGGTAGTTTGTATACACGATGTAAAGATTTGTGAATTAGGGTTATGAAGGTTTTTTGTTCGGCGAGTATATATAGATTATTTAACATAATATAAGTATATAACGAATCTCAACAAAGATAACCGTAGATTTTAATAAATTTTAGAACATATCTCTTATAGTTGATAACAGGATTATTATTCAGAAAAAAAATTATGATTGCAATTATTATATAAACCATAAAACGAATGCCAATTAAGATAAATATATATTTTAAAATTTTGAGTAACATGTTTCTTATATTTACACGAAATTCAATTTATAATAATTTGACAAGAAAAAAATTTTAGATTATCTACAATTTGCATAACACATCGAAGACTCTTAACGGGATAAGGCTTTCCATAAGGGTGTGAAAACCATTTGCTTACACATCTGACTCTCACTTTGATGTTAGTCATCAAAGAATTGACATCACACAAAGGGATGAAATCATTGTTCATAATACTGACTTTGTTAAAGTAAATGTTGTAAAAGAAAATGAAAGCAAATAGATAGGATATATGTTCATTTGGATCGCTGTTTCAAAATCTAAAAATATTTTGTTTAATTAGGAAATGGTAATTAAGTTTTGATTTTAAAACAAATTGAGATAATGTAGGAGTATTATTGGAAGTGTTATCATCATTTGAATTTTAATCAAATTGATACAGTTTTCCATTTTACCATAAATTCAATTTAAAACCATTTGATTGCATGAAGATTGTAAGTACTGAATAATAATAGAAGTACAAAAGCATGTAAACTTATGATACATCAGATATCGGGTAATACTACACATATGTGTGCCAATAATGTTTAAACAAATTCAGACCTTCATTCACCATTGAGTGAGGGTTCAATTTAAATTTAAAAATTCCATATGCGAACTGAGTATTGCAAAAACATAATACATTGAGATAAAAATAAAATGCAACAAAAATAAAAGGAGAAATCACAGTTGAGACAAAACATAATACATTGATAACATAAAACGTTTCATTTTAAGTTGATTACTTGCATTAAATAACAAAAAAAAGATAAAGATAACAATATACATAACAAAAGAATCTAAAAGTTAAACTTATGATCCTTCTCTTGATCATAAAAAAGATTAAGATTGTCATAGTCAATGTGATCCAAAGGATCATCATTGCTGACAGTATCATCTTCTTCAAGCTTAGCTATCTTCTTTCTTCTTATTGCAGTCTTGAGCTTGTTTGCTTTGTATTTCTTCCTGTGCTTCTTTTCATTCTTCTCCCAGTCCTTGATCTTCTTCTTCCTCATTTGTTCCATCTTTGCAAGAAACAAAACTGCAGGATGTTGTGGCATGGATGATGATGCGGCTGTAAAACATAAAGTAATAAAACGATTAGAAATAGAGCAAAGAAACTGATTTTACAAATATCTAAATACAGATGTTTGTAGATATTTTGAAAAAACTTGTAAATACGTGTAAGAAACAAAAACGAATTACCTGCTTGATCCATTTGAAGATTAGAAAGTATGTGTTTAGAAATTGTTTCTGAATGATGAAATGCAGTAAAAAGCCTAAAGTTTTATAGGTCTAGCAATTCGACAGCCAATTAATTTTGGAATTTGAAGGCTAAAATTTGAACTTTGACCTTTAAACATGTACACATTTATCCTTGTAACATAAATGAAGTTGTTGTAATTTACTTTAAGTATGTTAATCATTACCTAAAAATGGTTTAAGTCAGTTGGAAAATGCATTTAGATAGGTTTATTTAATTTTTTTGAAAATTTAGAAAGATTTGCTGTTTTTATACATATTGTAATTACAATTTGTTTGCGACAATCATTTCAAGAAATATGTATGAACCTTTGTTTTAACTTTATAGTTTTCGGTTTATAACAATCACTGTAACAAATATGTATGAACCTTTGTTTAAACTTTGATTTATTGTATTAATGGATATTATCATTAGCATCTGTTTTAACTTTTTATTTCCAGATTATAAGTTCAAATATATTGAATATACTTGAATTCCATACGATGAACGTGTTTTTGTACATGATTATTTATAGTTAAAATTGTATAGGAAAAAATTTATTTATGTATGAACCTTTTGTAACTAAATAATTTTTGTATGTGTATATATATGTATGATTTTTAAAACATATATTATGATGATGTATAAATATTTGTTAAAAGGATTAAAAGTTTTTGTTCGATAAGTATATACAGGTTATTTAACATAATCTAAGTATAAAATAAATCTCAACAAAGGTAATTGTAGTTTTTAAAAATTCGTATAAGATGTCTCTTATATATAGTAACACGATTATTATTTATAAAAAAGAATACGATTGCAATAATTATGGAAACCATAAACTTATTATTTAACATAATATAAGTATAAAATAAATCTCAACAAAGATAGTTGTAGTTTTTAAATATTCGTATAACATATCTCTTATATTTAGCAACACGATTATTATTTAGAAAAAAGATCACGTTTGCCCTCTTTGAAACAAAGAAATATCACGTAATTTAAAAAAAAAAAAAAAAAAAAAAAAAAAAACAAAAAAAACAAAACAAAACAAAATTTAAAACCTTTACACCCATGACAATCATCTCAAAGTGTAAATTTGTGAATCAGGGTTAAGAATGGTTTTTGTTCGATAAGTATACACAGATTATTTAACATAATCTAAGTATAAAATAAATCTCAACAAAGATAATTATAGTTTTTAAAAATTCGTATAATATATCTCTTACATTTAGCAACACGATTATTATTTATAAAAAAGAATATGATTGCAATAATTATGGAAAGCATAAACTTATTATTTATATAATATAAGTAAAAAATAAATGTCAACAAAGATAATTGTAGTTTTTAAATATTCGTATAACATATCTCTTATATTTAGCAACACGATTATTATTTACAAAAAAAAAATCAAGTTTGCAATAATTATAAAAACCATAAACTTAACCAAAAAAAAAATTATAACGTTTATGATCAATATTAATGTAAAATTAAACAAAAAAATATATGAAACATAATTATTTTTTAAAGAATGTAGCAATTACATTCTTCAAGAATACAATTACACGTTTGTTGACATGTTGTACAGTAACAATGATCATCTTCATATGTATCTTCTAAAGCTTCACAATGTTCCCAATCCCATTTATCCCACTACTCTTTTTCTTTCATAACATCGAGTATGTCAACATCCAACTGTGTTTTAATTTTCTTTGTTTTTAAATCTTCAACATTCAGCAACTCAACATCTACACCATCAGAAATACATTTTTTTTTTTTTTTTTTTTTTTTTTTTTTTTTTTTTTTTTTTTTTTTTTTTTTTTTTTTTTTTTTTTTTTTTTTTTTTTTTTTTTTTTTTTTTGTGTCATTTAGCTTCAATTCAGAATTTGTAGCGTTGACTTCTAGCATCGGAAACATAACTTTATCATCTTCGACATGTTCCTCCAACACTATGTCCTTAGCACCTTTTAATCTGATAGTTGAAAGAGATGGTGTTGATGTTGATTGATTGATAGAAGACTTTGGTGATTTCATCTTAATTTGTATACGTGAGTATATAGACATAGGATTTAAGGTTAAGAATGTAGTAAATAATTATGTTTAGCGAGTATATATAGATTGTCAAATGTAATTCGAATATATAAAATACTGATGAATATAACTATAGTTTTTCAAAACTTGATAAGCGTCAAAAATTTTAGTCGCTATCAAAACTATATTTTATAAGAGTTAAAATTATTCTATCGTATTGTAATAATTATGGAATTATTTTTGTAACTGTATTATTGATATCAAAATTTTAAGGTTTCAGAATAGATATAATCTTCAAATGATTGTGTATATCGTATTTTTAAAAGTATATGTTTAATTGATAGAATATATGTTTTAGAAGATGTTTAATTGATAAAATATATGTTTCAGAAGATTAGTTTAGAATGTATCTTATATATATCTACCAATGTGGAAAACTAAGTTAGTATTAATTTAACAACTTTGAAAGAAAATAGCAACTCATATAATGTTGCATAATAGCTTCTAACAAAAACTGAAATTAATTTTGTATTATAATTTTGATTTAAATTAATGAGTATAAACGGCCGATTGCATATAAGCACTCTGATTTGGAATTTGCATGTTGAATATAAATTTTAAATCTAAATGTGTTAAATATCTTGGGTGACTGTATTACAACGATGCATGTTAAATGCATGATCAAAGTATCATTTTCATTAAAAGTTTTCCTCGCCACCACAAAAGATAACAAATATTATAACGATAAATGTCATAAAAAAAACAAATTACAATGACAAAAAAAATCACATCATCACACACTACACATATGCACATAAATACATAGCTCTTGTTTTTGACTTTATAGCAACCTTAAAACAGATATGCACACCCCTTTAATTGATTTTATACCAGCAATAAAACACATAAAACATATGCACCCTTTGCTTATATCAAATTATGCCTACTTTTTTTTAACATTGTGGCTTACATAACATATATGCACATTCTTTGCATTGGGTAAAAAGGAATCAAACATAACAACTAATTAATTGAAATCAGTAATCAGCATATCTTACAATACATTTTAACCTATCAAACAACAAAAAACAATAAATAAATACAACATTGGACCATTAAATGTTAATGAAATAAAGTTCTAACCAAGTGTGTTGTTGGTATGTGCTATTTTACACATACTTTTGACCTTAGTTTAAGTAATTAAAAGACCAAAAACTAACGTTAAACGCCAAAGATATCGTGTTTTTGTGTTTGTGACTGTGCAGGAAAGGATATTGCATAAATGGCATGAAAATCAACCAAAAAGCCTAAAACGAGCACGAGATGTGGAAAAGTGTCAAAGAGCCGAGTCAAAGATGATATCTACTTAAGAAAAGCNTTTCTTTAAGTCACTTTATTACATGTTTCTTTACTTGCTTACTTATTTTGTGTCGCTTTTGTCGCTTTCCTTTACTTTAATTGCATTTTAATTTGTCGTTGTAGTATAAACAAACCAAAATCATCTTTTAAACCCATTCATCTCACATATCTCACGATCTTGAGTGACGAGATCAGTTCAACCCTCGTTGGGACTATGACTCGAGTTTACGAGCTTCACCGCTTGAAAAATGCTCTGATCAGTTGTATTCATCACAATAAACATACTTGAATAGGAAACTACCATCTATTTAATTTGAAGGAATTTTTTTGTTACTGAAGAGATTATTAGCGTATGTGGAATACAACAAATCATACCAACATTTTCCACAGATATGATCTTCAATTCGATAACAGTGACTCCCAACCTTAGCACTTGTAGCCTTGTACCATTGCATAGACTTGCTCTTTGATTAATGTTTTGGGTTAACATTACATGACTACCGATCTTTAACTTTATCGTATGTTGCGGAAGACTTTACATCCTTACACCATTAAGGAAATTTGTAGTATATGTTGAATCACCTAAATCTGTGTTTGAGCCGTCCAGAGAAACAGAATATGATGATTCATATATAGTCTCCTCTTCTTGAAGTAAACGCATCATGCTTACATTAATCGTGTCAACCATTTCCTCACTTGGTGGTTCTAATTCATGATTCCATAGGTTCTCAAGTAAGCGTGTGTAAGTTACATCAATTATTGATTTCACATAATCAGAAGTATCTGGAATCAACATCCCTTCTGTAAATGCAACAATCTAAAACAATACATTAAACAGTTACTTTCATTAAATAATTGATATAATGGATATTCACAAACATATATGTTTAATGTTAAGCAAACATTGTTATACAAACATTGTCTTTTGGGGGTGTTTTGCTTCCACTATTTCTCTCTTGATCGATGTAAATTTCCTTTTACAAATAAAACATATTATCAAATTATGATTTATATAGTTTAATTAAATCAAAATGTATTTCATAATGTTAATATACAGCTTGTTGAAAAACTTTTATACGATGATGTATGAATTAGTTTTTTGTGTTAGGACGTGGACTAATGTTTCATGTCAGTTAAACAATATATCATTCTTAAACTATTATATTAACAATTTTAAAAACATTGAAATTTTTTAAAACTAATATCAATAATAACTCTTGATGGGCTTATCAAATTTTAGTATTGTCTAATAACACAATACCTTGTGATGGGGTTTCAGAGTCGCTATAGATGTCGACATTACCCTCAGGATTAAGCCAATCCATATCATCAGACATTGCACGTTTGATGTTTTCTAAGTGATAAAATATGTTGATAAATTATGAAGATCAAGGCACATTGTGTTTTGAAATACAATAGCCGAAAACACATCATTCTGAACATGTAAAATTTTAAAAACAACAATAATGTACTTTTAATAACCACAATACCTTGAGTTTGAAAGTTTGAAGAATTAATGTTAGTCTTTTCATGACTATGTTGTGCTTCATTAGATGATGTCTACTTTACAACTTTAATTTTTAGCGATCCTTTAATCTCTACAAAAAAAACATGATAATAACAATGGGTAGTATACAGATAAAACGTACATCAACATAAGTATAACACAAACACATAAAATTTACACCCAAATCCTCTACCTGATGTAGGGTTTTTAGGAAATTTATTTTGTTGAGTGTTATTCTTTTAACAAACCAAAGTACCTTGTGCCTATCTTGTTGGTGTGTCACCTTCAAACACGGGCGAATTGGATGATGTGCTAGTCTTGTATTTATGATCCTTTACTAATACAACATAAAGGAAAAATTAATATCAATTCATATAGTGTTGTAAATATAATGAACATAAGATTATTAGGGTTTTGAGAAAAGGATGCGTACATTCGTGTTTTGTCAAGCCAAACAACAACAAAAGCCTCCACCATAGTTCTTCAAATACAATAAGTAACCATCTTATCTTTAGATTGCCTATATTTAAACAAAATTGTGCATTAGTTATTAAAATCAAACCCTAATACATCCACTATTAAAAGCAAACATTAATACCTTGTGGACACATTGCTGGTATATCACCTTCAATAATGACTGGCTCAATTTGTGTGCTTCACTTTTTGGAAACTTTTAAAACTGTGAAAATTAACACGTATATATACTAAATACCTAATAAATCAAGCTACATATCTAAAATAATTAGCAATTCATACATATATCAAACTATATATCTAAAATAATTAGCAATTCATATACCAGAAGTAGTTTTTTTAAGATCTTCATCCCTTATGATGCAGTTTCTTCTGGTAGCTTAGACCCTGAAAAAAAACCATTATATCTTTTTGATGCAGTGGTGGTGTGTCATCTTCAATAACCGGCGTATCCATTACAGTGATTTGCCTTTTAGAACCGTTGCATGGTATAAAAGTTAAATAACATGTAAGATAAATAACCAATGTATCAAAGAGCCTGTGTAAAAGATCAAATAACCAATATACCTGCTGGACGTTTTTGAGTAGTTCTTTTTCCCACCATGGTTAGTTGTTCATGTTGGTTGGATGCTGCATATTAATAAACGCACTGATTATTTTAACCTAAGCACAATGAACAATATATCATAAATCGTTGATGTACATAATACCTTCTAAAGAAGCTGCAGAATTTTTGGTTTGATTAGCTTTAGAAAGCCTTAAGCAGTGTCGTTGTGGCTGCATCTTTGATTATGTTTTGTCGGTATGATGGAGAAAAAGCAAGATCTGTTTGGATATATAATGGAGTATTAGGCCAAGAATATTGAGGAAGATAACCATGTATGCGTTATTATTGGTCATATAATATATCACAGAATCCATTCCAAAGTTATCTTCATATAAATCCCTAAATATTTGCGATTTCAGAGTCGATTATGCCAAGTAAGCACGAATGTTAGGGTTCCACACTGGCAGACGAAAATTTTTCATCCAATCAGAGAGCTCGATTGTGCTTGGTGTCAACGACATAGGCATTAATCATGATTACTGGACATTTAGTGATGTCATGTACATCCTGTTATATATATATATATATATATATAT
>LBNU01001963.1:253382-280238 GCA_014162995.1 Artemisia annua | reverse complement strand
TATATATATAGGGTTTTGGTGTAGAGATGGTTTTATGTTATTTAGGAACTCATGACACCTTGAGGAGGTGTATGGTAGTTTATGGGATTGTTGGATTTGATTGATGATGAAATTAGATTAGGTATAGGATGAGAAAACCATTTTTGACATTATATATAAGCTTCTGGTCATATTTTAAAATACAGAAAACTCAGTAGGTTTGGACCCATTTTTGACCAAAGATAAAGAAAATACACTTTAAGATGAATCCATGGCCGAAAGAACGGGTAAAAACGGGTTTATAACGAAAAAGTTATGTTAAAAACAAGATATACCAAATTTATTTGAACCATTTGGGACAGCCTGGACATTTTTATAAAATTTAGAAAACTCAGCAACTCATGGCCTATTTTTGACAAGATACTCAGAAAGTTAAGAACAAAAGGAAACCATTGCAAAAAGAACGGACTAAAATGAGTTTGAAACGAGAAAGTTACGCTATAAACAAGTTACAAGTGTTTTTCTTATATAACCTGAAATTATGTTGCTGATGTAATAAATTTTTCTATGAAAACATGCCCCTAACCCTCATTTAAATGTAGCAACATGATAAAAATGTGTTAGTACTTGTTTAGAGCTAACCAGGGATATAAAATTCTTGAAAAACGGACTTATAACAAATTAGTTATGATTTTTCGAAAGTTATTGTTTCACTTTTATAATAAATTTATTTTGAACAAATTGGGACAACCTGGACATTTTTATAAAATTTAGAAAACTCAGCAACTCATGGCCTATTTTTGACAAGATACTCATAAAGTTAAGAACAAAAGGAAACCATTGCAAAAAGAACGGACTAAAATGAGTTTGAAACGAGAAAATTACGCTATAAACAAATTACAAGTGTTTTTCTTATATAACCTGAAAATATGTTGCTGATGTAATAAAGTTTTCTATGAAAACAGGCCCCTAACCCTCATTAAAATGTACCAACATGATAAAAATGTGTTAGTACTTGTTTAGAGCTAACCGGGGATATAAAATTCTTGAAAAACGGACTTATAACGAATTAGTTATGATTTTTTTCCGAAAGTTATTGTTTCACTAAAAATACCAACAACATGTAATATTCACTATTACCTTATACGAAGATGTAAATTATATTTTCGACAACAATATATTTTGAGTACAAAAGAGTGGTATAAATGGCATATACATTTGCATTCATAACATCCTTATTAAATCTAAGTTAGAAAATATTCATTCATGATAGGTTGCGGCTTGTGAACGCGCCTTGTTTGCCACATCCGTTCCTTACATTTAGTTCCAACACTACAAGTGAGTTTATAGCCTCGCTTTTAATCTTAAGTGAAGTGGTAAGTACGGGGGATTGATCGTTCTCCACAGGGAATAGTGTTCGTTAGGTTTGGAAGCTACTCTAGTTAGGTCTAAAGGTGAGGAAAGATTCTTTTTGTGTTTTTATATTTTTAAGGAAAGCAAGTAAATATCTCGGGTATTGGAGGAAAGGGCGGAATCAGTTGCTTATCAACTGACCCAAGGTCTACTATTAATTGCAATAAAATAAAATGACAAATAAAATAAAGGTTGTGTAACAATTAAGAGATAGGTGTGTTTACTTAGACATCCTTATTCCCTAACTACCTTTTACCGATCAATTGGTGTGTGTGTTGATTGTGCGAATGAAGGGTGTATTCCTTAATGATCATGGGGTGGTGTGCGTATCTCCCCAATTCTACAAGCTCTTATCTCGCCCTACACCGACATGGATACATCGTCCATAGGGGTTGTAAACAGTGGCTTTTGCGTTAAATACTACCCTAAAGCCATAGCACACATCCGACTCATGTTTCTCGAGACGATTCAAGCAAGTCACCATAAAGGAAGTTAGCCAGTTTTCTCGAGCCGAACATTTGATGAAACAATCATTCACAACAACACAACAACACACCAATCAATCAATAATCAATAGTTAGGTTTCATTAGATCTAAGTAAACACAAAGGAGGCTTAGCCTTCCATGTTAATCATAAGACAAACATAAGATAGAATTAACCAACACATAGACATATTGATTAATTGAAAAGTACTTATCTTAGATTAATAATGAGGTTCTAAGGGTGGAATACCCTTGAAAACCTGTGAAAAACGTCTAGGGTTTATGCTCAAATCGACTTTTAACTTCTCCCAAAACTTAATGAATGAAAAATATGCGAATATATATAGATTTTACAATTCGGAAGGCGTCAGGTTATTCCTCCTGACGCCGTCAGCTCGCCGCCACTAGGGTTTCTCGGATGGTCTAGATTCACATCGGACGCCGTCCGCTTCAAATGTTCGCTGGCCCGTCTCTCTTTAGCATAACTCCAGACGGCCTTCTTTTTCTAACACCTGACGCCGTCAGGTGTTAACATCATGTTTTCTTCTTAGGGAGTCTCGTTCAACCAGAATTCCTTCCTTAGTCATAGTAGGCTGACGGCGTCACCTTGTGACTTTCGACGTTGTCAGGTTGTAAATGGCATGTTTTGAGGACTTTGTCGTTTTCATCACTTTTATGCTCCAAAAACGTCCAAAAACCATCCTTTTCCAGAATTCTTCTACAAAGTACCTAAAATGACAAAAGGAACGATTTAGGGCAATATTTAACCAAAAACTCGATTTCAGGCTTAAATGACCCCGTAAAAAGGGTACATTTTTCGCTTCATCAAATACCCTTACACTTGGGATTTGCTTGTCCTCAAGCAAATGAGCTTTTATTCCAATCAAAACACGAGTTAGAGGTCATTTAACACTAATATAAAAGTAACTACAACACATATTCATTCAACCCCAATCATAACAAGCACGGAAATCATAGACTAGCACCTCACAAATAGTGTTTGGATACTCTCATCTATCGGGTGTTAGAAACCTAAGTAACTACATTGGGGAACGGAATAATATCACTCACTACCTGTCATAGCAAATAGATTACCATAGGCTTAGGATAGGATCAATTACTCCTCCACTAGGCGTAAGAACCTAAGATAAACTATCAAAGAGGGCTTTCCAAAGGGTTATAACGTAAGGTGTAGGATATGATAACACGGTTTAGTTGGAACAAAGGCTATTTAAGTGGTGGCACGTCAATTAACTTGATCAAATACATGCACTATACAACGTTGCTTAAGTCAAGACTCGACTCCATCTTAATCTAAAAATGAAATAACAAAAACATAAACATATACAAAAGAAACGGGATGGTAGTCCGTATGTTTTTCAATTTTTCTTTTTCTCATTTTTTTGTATTTTTCTTGATTTTTTCGANAAACTTTGTAAACTTTTGGGACCTCTTGTAAAACTTAAATAACCTTTTAAGGTGTATGTTTATTAAATATTTCTTGTATGAAACTTGTTTATTATGTTTGTACTATGTGATCGATATATAGCACCCCATGTCCCTTCCGCTGCAATCCTGAAAATGGGGGTGTTATATAAGAGATAGGTGTGTTTACTTAGACATCCTTATTCCCTAACTACCTTTTACCGATCAATTGGTGTGTGTGTTGATTGTGCGAATGAAGGGTGTATTCCTTAACGATCATAGGGTGGTGTGCGTATCTCCCCAATTCTACAAGCTCTTATCTCGCCCTACACCGACATGGATACATCGTCCATAGGGGTTGTAAACAGTGGCTTGTGCGTCTAATACTACCCTAAAGCCATAGCACAGATCCGACTCATGTTTCTCGAGACGATTCAAGCAAGTCACCATAAATGAAGTTAGCCAGTTTTCTTGAGCTGAACATTTGATGAAACAATCATTCACAACAACACAACAACACACCAATCAATCAATAATCAATAGTTAGGTTTCATTAGAGCTAAGTAAACACAAAGGAGGCTCAGCCTTCCATGTTAATCATAAGACAAACATAAGATAGAATTAACCAACACATAGACATATTGATTAATTGAAAAGTACTTATCTTAGATTAATAATGAGGTTCTAAGGGTGGAATACCCTTGAAAACCTGTGAAAAACGTCTAGGGTTTATGCTCAAATCGACTTTTAACTTCTCCCAAAACTTAATGAATGAAAAATATGCGAATATATATAGATTTTACAATTCGGACGGCGTCAGGTTATTCCTCCGGACGCCGTCAGCTCGCCGCCACTAGGTTTTCTCGGATGGTCTAGATTCACATCGGACGCCGTCCGCTTCAAATGTTCGCTGGCCCGTCTCTCTTTAGCATAACTCCAGACGGCCTTCTTTTTCTAACACCTGACGCCGTCAGGTGTTAACATCATGTTTTCTTCTTAGGGAGTCTCGTTCAACCAGAATTCCTTCCTTAGTCATAGTAGGCTGACGGCGTCACATTGTGACTTTCGACGCCGTCAGGTTGTAAATGGCATGTTTTGAGGACTTTGTCGTTTTCATCACTTTTATGCTCCAAAAACGTCCAAAAAGCATCCTTTTCCAGAATTCTTCTACAAAGTACCTAAAATGACAAAAGGAACGATTTAGGGCAATATTTGATCAAATAATCTCGATTTCGGGCTTAAATGACCCCGTAAAAAGGGTACATTTTTCGCTTCCTCAAGCAAATGAGCTTTTATTCCAATCAAAACACGAGTTAGGGGTCATTTAACACTAATATAAAAGTAATTACAACACATATTCATTCAACCCCAATCATAACAAGCACGGAAATCATAGACTAGCACCTCACAAATAGTGTTTGGATACTCTCATCTATCGGGTGTTAGAAACCTAAGTAACTACATTGGGGAACGGAATAATATCACTCACTACCTGTCATAGCAAATAGATTACCATAGGCTTGGGATAGGATCAATTACTCCTCCACTAGGCGTAAGAACCTAAGATAAACTATCAAAGAGGGCTTTCCAAAGGGTTATAACGTAAGGTGTAGGATATGATAACACGGTTTGGTTGGAACAAAGGCTATTTAAGTGGTGGCACGTCAATTAACTTGATCAAATACATGCATTATACAACGTTGCTTAAGTCAAAACTCGACTCCATCTTAATCTAAAAATGAAATAACAAAAACATAAACATATACAAAAGAAACGGGATGGTAGTCCGTATGTTTTTCTATTTTTCTTTTTCTCATTTTTTTGTATTTTTCTTGATTTTTTCAATTNATAATACATCATAGGGGATTACATCCCCCTTACACTTGAGTTTTTACATAACTTTACAATTACTATTCTAATGACTCGAATTAAGATAATCGAAAAACTTGGAGTACTTTTAAAACATTTAGCACATATGGGGGTAATATTGATGTTTTTCCCCATTACTCCATTACACTAGTACTTTACCCATGAGTCCCAATCGTTCCAAAACAATATGTACAAGGATATGACTTGACTTAGCAACCATGTAATTGACTTAGATAATTAACAAGGGTTTAACAAATGTTGTCACAACAATGCACTAAAGGTGAGTGCATACAAGGTAGGCTAAGGCGATTTGGGTGTACATTTAAGTGGGGTGTAACAAATTCTCCCGTTGAGTAAGATGCTCAAAGGTAGAAATGAAAAGATAGGCTCTGAGGGGGGTACTAGGGGTATCGTGTACCAAAAATGGGTACATCGCAAGGGTGTGGGAGAATTACTTGACCAATGAAGTCAATGTAATTATAACAAAAAATACAGGTATAAAAACAAAGGGGTTAATCCTAATGCCTCTTATCATGTAGTTAATCTTGCTACACGAATGTAGTCTCACTTGTGGATTTGAGATGGTCCTAACGCAAGTTCTAGAATCTAAGTGCTACCGGTACTCACATCATAGCATTAATAATGAATGCTTTTCCTACCAATTCTAGGGGCGAACCTCACATATTTGGGGAGGAAAATTTTTTTAGTGGTACGGTTTTTTGTGCTAGTCATATAATTTCCTATCCATGAGACGCTTATTAGACCAAAGTTTCAATCCTACATGTCGTAAAATTTTTTAAATTTGGCACTAAAATTACCCTAACAAGTGTTTCTCTCGGTTTTATTACTAATTTACCATCAAACAAACAAAAACCAAGCGTAATTGTATTCTNAGTATCGTATTTTAAACCCCCCCCCCCCCCACACTTAAGATGAACATTGTCCCCAATGTTCAAATAACAAGATGTAAAAGTAGAAAGGTAAGAGAATGAAATCAAATACTCCCCTGATTCGTTTGTCGTGGATAGTGATGTAACATGGTTAAGTCTTATTCCAAGCAAGATGAACAATCAAAGCTTCCCTTCCGAAATATAAATCATCTTCTTGTCCAAAATAACCTGTTAACCTGAAAAGACAACAAAGGAGAACCCCGCATAAAATCGGCGGCATAAAATCTATACATGGATATAATGCTTGTGGAATGAATGTTATGTATAATTCCTGGAGATTATAAGTTATAAATTTAACAAACCATTTTATTATTCCGGATGAAACATAAAATTCCAAAAATTGCAGAAAATTTGTACCTAACGCCATCAGGGTTTAACACCTGACGCCGTCAGAAATAGTCTGACAGAATGATCATAATAAATTTTCTGGAAAATTTCTAGAAAAACTATACCTTACTTCCTGGAATTCCTGCATAAACATCATTATGACTCGATACAAACATTTGACTCTAACAATTACTAGTATGTGTGATAATTTACATTGTTTTGATTCATGTTCTATTGTTCTATATAAACCGATTTAGATTTCCCTTACACTTATCTTTTGCAAAATACCTTTATTTGTAGTTAAGACGAAGTTAAAAACAAGATAAAGCATTTTCACAAGTTAGTTTAGAAGCATGAATCAATCAACAAGAAAAATAACACGCATACGGAAGCAAATAAAAANGATACAAACATTTGACTCTAACAATTACTAGTATGTGTGATAATTTACATTGTTTTGATTCATGTTCTATTGTTCTATATAAACCGATTTAGATTTCCCTTACACTTATCTTTTGCAAAATACCTTTATTTGTAGTTAAGACGAAGTTAAAAACAAGATAAAGCATTTTCACAAGTTAGTTTAGAAGCATGAATCAATCAACAAGAAAAATAACACGCATACGGAAGCAAATAAAAACAAACAAACAAAGACACACAAAGCTTGGGTTGCCTCCCAAGAAGCGCTTGTTTTTGTTCGAGTCACGGGCCTGACTCTTCCCTTATTTGACGGAAATAGGGGAGGTTTTCCCTACACTTAGGATTAAGTGCGGGTGGTAGTAGCGATACAAACCATCTCGGTGGAAGTATGCCTCATGAGGAAAGAGTGGTGGATGAGTTATATGCTCAAAGATACGGGATCCTATCATCATAACCTTACCTAATTCAATTGGGTTAGTGGGCGGATTGAGATTTTCTCCTAGAAAGGGATCATCTTCTATGATCTTCGAGAGACTCCTAGTTGGGAATCCATCTTGACCTAATAAACCCGGTTTAAACCCATAATGTTTTTTGTGATCAATCATGAATGGGTGATGTAAGTATGTAAGGTCATGGTTCACTCCTATGTTAGCTTCCTCTCTACAAGGTTTAAAGTCTACTACCTCCAACGTAAGACTATCCGGACTATATTGTTTGATGGGTGGATCGGGACCTTTTTCAATTCCTAAATTCGAATCTAAGGATGGAAGATTAGGTAACGGTTTTGGTTGAAGCTCCGGTTCATCAAAACTAGGAAATCCCCTAGAACTAAGAGTAAGGTTGTGATCACTATAAGCATTCAAACCTATATCCTCTAGGTGTGTTTGGTTCAAAGGTTCTACCTCCATTGGGGTTCCTATGGTCTCTTCTACTTCTTCCGGGTAAGTCACGGGCGGTGTGTGTGCCTCAATTGATGGTAGGACTTGTGGGGTACTTAGTGGGCTTATGTTACTAACCTTAATCATTTTATCCCCAAACATGCTCTTCGCTTGTTCCCTTAAACTAGCTATCAATTCATCCGTAACAACGTTTGTTGGGTTGTCCATTTTTTTTTTTTGCGAGTATAACACAATTCCCTATGGCTCCCCTTGCGTCTTTAACACTTAATCCCCAAAGGTCCCCACCCGCGGCATGGTCAATGTCCATTTTGGTATATTGGTCGACACGATGGTAAAATATTTCAATTTGGGACCATAGATCGAAATTATGATGAGGGACTTTTCGGAGTAAATATTTAAAACGGGTCCATGCATCATAAATAGGTTCATCTTCATGTTGTTTAAACATTAAGATGTCATTAGGAGTGGGTGGGATTTGTGGTCGGTAGTGTGGTAGATTCGCGTTCTCCATAATGGTGAATGGAAGAGTCAATGGAAATTACGAACAAACACACAAAGAAAAAGATAGACTAAAGAAGATCCTAAAAAATAAAATAAAAAATCTCACTAGAAAGGAGTCTAGTGAGTAGACCTAGTAAAATAAATTCCTAACCTAAACAATAACTATTCCACAGGGAATAGTGTTCGTTAGGTTTGGAAGCTACTCTAGTTAGGTCTAAAGGTGAGGAAAGATTCTTTTTGTGTTTTTATATTTTTAAGAAAAGCAAGTAAATATCTCGGGTATTGGAGGAAAGGGCGGAATCAGTTGCTAATCAACTGACCCAAGGTCTACTATTAATTGCAATAAAATAAAATGACAAATAAAATAAAGGTTGTGTAACAATTAAGAGATAGGTGTGTTTACTTAGACATCCTTACTCCCTAACTACCTTTTACCGATCAATTGGAGTGTGTGTTGATTGTGCGAATGAAGGGTGTATTCCTTAACGATCATGGGGTGGTATGCGTATCTCCCCAATTCTACAAGCTCTTATCTCGCCCTACACCGACATGGATACATCGTCCATAGGGGTTGTAAACAGTGGCTTGTGCGTTAAATACTACCTTAAAGCCGTAGCACACATCCGACTCATGTTTCTCGAGATGATTCAAGCAAGTCACCATAAAAGGAAGTTAGCCTGTTTTCTCGAGCCGAACATTTGATGAAACAATCATTCACAACAACACAGCAACACACCAATCAATCAATAATCAATAGTTATGTTTCATTAGATCTAAGTAAACACAAAGGAGGCTTAGCCTTCCATGTTAATCATAAGACAAACATAAGATAGAATTAACCAACACATAGACATATTGATTAATTGAAAAGTACTTATCTTAGATTAATAATGAGGTTCTAAGGGTGGAATACCTTTGAAAACCTGTGAAAAACGTCTAGGGTTTATGCCCAAGTCAACTTCTAACTTCTCCCAAAAGTAACACACTTAATAAATGAAAAATATGTGAATATATATAGATTTTACAATTCGGACGGCGTCAGGTTATTCCTCCTGACGTCGTCAGCTTGTCGTCACTAGGGTTTCTCGGATGGCATAGATTCACTTCGGACACCGTCCGCTTCAAATGTTCTCTGGCCCGTCTCTCTTTAGCATAACTCCAGACGACCTTATTTTTCTAACACCTGACGTCGTCTGGTGTTAACATCATGTTTTCTTCTTAGGGCGTCTCATTCAACCAGAATTCCTTCCTTAGTCATAGTAGGCTGACGGCGTCACCTTGTGACTTTGGACGCCGTCAGGTTGTAAATGGCATGTTTTGAGGACTTTGTCGTTTTCATCACTTTTATGCTCCAAAAATGTCCAAAAAGCATCCTTTTCCAGAATTCTTCTCCAAAGTACCTAAAATGACTGGTGTGATCGTAGCCACCCAAATATATGTTTATATTCCGAGGATAGCACAGGTAAATATGAATCCCCGGGTCGTAATCCCAACGAAGGCTAAGACTTGGTTCGTTGGTTCGTGTTCGCGATTCGTGAAGTGAATCGTTCGTGCAGGCTAAGGGAACCCTAAATTTCTACAAATAAGCACGTAAAAACAAATAAACACGGAAAAGCACGAAAAAGCACGTAAAACACGGAAATTAAAAACCTAAACGTAAAACGGGATCGAATCCTAAATTCCCGAGCTATTCTCGGGAAAAACTAAGTCAACTAGGGAAATCTTAAGTCCTAAAAGTAAATTCTAAATTCTAAAGGGTTTAAAACGTAAATTTAAACTTTTTATGTATTAAAATACTTTTTATTACTTTTTATTTATTTATTTATTACTTAAAATTTACTTTTAATAAAACGTAAACTAAATTCAAAAGTTAACTAGGAAAAATAGAAAACTAAATTTTAAAATTTTAAAATATCCTAAAAGTAAATTAAAATCTAGAAAATATTTTTTTTTGGTTTTTTATATATTTATTTTAAACTAAAAACTAATTATTAAATATTAACTAATTATTAGAAATACTAAAAAATAGAAAAATAAGGTGAAAATTAAAATTTATTTTTCTAAAATTATAAAATAACTAAAAAGTAATTTTAAAACTGAAAAACTATTTTTTTTGGATTTTTATTTAATTATTATTAATTAAAAGTAATTAAAAAGTACTTAAAATCTAAAATTAATTAAGAAAAATAGTAAATAAGCTAGGAAAAATCTGAAATTTTTAGGAAAATTCTAAATTATTAATCTAAACCTAGGAAAAATAAGCTACACTAGTTTTGAGGTCTGAATAAGCAGTTTCACCCAATAAGCAGTTTACTATTAAGCACAAAATAAGCAATTCCTTATTAAATTGAACCAAACTTCTACAGAACCTACTACTATCCTAAATGAGCACTAGTGAACACAAATAGCACAGAAAAGCACACACAATTAAACTAATAAGCACTTAGACAGATTTCTAGATCACACAGAAATGGGACAAACAAGATGGTCCAAATAAGGTATTCAAATAAGCACTAAAATAA
The DNA here is from genome assembly GCA_014162995.1 of Artemisia annua. Classification (NCBI taxonomy): domain Eukaryota; kingdom Viridiplantae; phylum Streptophyta; class Magnoliopsida; order Asterales; family Asteraceae; genus Artemisia; species Artemisia annua. Next base: position 269,450 of record LBNU01001963.1, on the reverse strand, counting down.
AAACCAAAGGTGGATTCTTAAATTCAGCTGGCTTGTGAATGTTTTGCCCCCAAGAAAAGTACCTATTGCTTATTTAGATTGCAAGATAAATCCTTGTGAACTTGGCTAGTTGGCTGAGAATCAGGGGATTGGTTGAGCAGACTAGCAGTTTCAAGCTAAAATATAAGTGCTTAAATAAGCTGTGAAATGCAATTTCCTTGTTGATCCTTTGAGTCTATCTACCAAAGATCTTAAAACAACAAATTATACTTGATTTTATCCACTAATAAGCCCTATGGATCAAAATGAAAATCTGTCTAATTAAGGTACAAATGCAGTTTTGACTTTTTTTTATTGAACCTAAGGTTTGACTTATGTGACTTTTGCTGCCCTGAATCTACTAAATGGTGGGTAGTGATGATGATAAAACACTAAATATACCTGCACAAACACCTAAGCTATGATTTGGTAACCAAATTTTTGACTGAAGGAAACTTACACCTTGACAGATTTGAAGTTTCTTAAGATTTTGACTTTTTCTTTAAAAGACCTAAAGTTTTATGGTTTATCTATCCTATATGAGCCTAAAGTAATATGTATGAACCAATTGCAGAGACTAAATCACCCAATAGCACAGTATCAAAGCTTAATCCAAACACCCCTTTAAATGGCAGTTTCACTAGGTTTGTGACTTATGGGCCTAAGGATAATATGTAGCTTATACTAACTTATTACTGAGCAATATGAGGACCTAGAAAAGCACTAATATGCAGAATTATAACACTAGGACTTTGAGATGCAAGTATGACTAATATGAGGCAGTTTCACTAAGAAATTGAGCTAGGGACTTATTAACTTAAAACAGCTAATCCTAGACTGATCTTAAGCTTAAAGTAAACCTAAGAAAGCACTAATATGCAGGTTATCACTACTGGAACTCAGAATTTAACCAACTATTGAACCTAGGCAGTTTTGATTATTACTACAAACTAGAATGCAACCTAAGGAGTTATAACTACTGGCTAACTTTCAATAAGCAAAATAACACTAGTTAAGCTAGAAGCAACTGAAATTAAGCTAAAACTACTACTAATGAGCTAATGCAGTAAAATAAAGAGAACTTACTTATAGTTGGCAGAGTGCAAGTTAAGCTAGAGTGCTAAAAGATAATGCTCACAGAAGCTATAGGAAAGCTTTGTGATGCTTATCCAGAGGTAAGTAGTGCTTATCACAAGCTTTTCACCTCTACTGCTATACTACTCTTTTTTTTTTTTTTTTTTTTTTTTTTTTNTTTTTTTTTGTTGTAAAGGCTATACAAAAAGGAGCTAATAAAAGTTAGGAAAACTATGAAAAAGCTTATAAGGACTTATGAAAAAGCAGTTATGAAAGCTAAATAAGGGCTTATTGGAATTAAAAAGGCTAAAATAAAATATAAAGCAAACTATGAAAAGCTGGAAATTTTATTAAATTAAAGTGAAAATTACAAAACAGGAAGCTTTTAAAGGATTACAAGAGCTTAAATTACTAAGAGCTTATGACCTTTCTACCCTACACCACTACAACCATAGACTAAGGTCCTATTTATAGCCTTCAATGGCGGTTATGAAGCTTCAGGAAAGTCTCTAGAATCCTTATCCTCTTCTTTGATCCAAATCCCACTAGAAATTTCTTGAATTCATCAGTCCCTTATCCTTGAATCCCCTCTAGCAGCTTCTATCCAATTAGGTAGCTCCAATTGTCCATGTATGCAAGGATAAGGTTGTCTCTGACACGTTGGCAGATCAATCCAGAAGGTACGAGGTTGGGATTGAGGGTACGAGGTTATTTATTTGGGTTTTACAGAGGTGGGTGTGGTGAACAGTAAATGGGGAGGATTTACAGGGAAGGGTAAAGGCGCGTTTGGCTTTTGTATTATAATTTTTTTTATTTATTTTTGGGTCGGGTTAAAGGGGTGGAAGGGTTTGGGCTTTTGGGCCAGGGGTGAAATGGTTTAGGGTATATTAAGTGTGTTGGGTTGGGTTAAAATTTAAAGGGTTGGTTTGTTTATTTTGGTTATAGGTTTTGGTGTAGAATTTAAGTTTAGGGACTAAAGTGTAACATGCTGAAATTCCAAGGACCTCTTCTGCCAATTTTCTAAATTAAGATCCAAGGGCTGTTTGTGTCAATTCTTGATTTTATGGAGGACCATAGTTGTCAAAGCCTCAATATTTTCTTTCAAGGACTAATTTTGACAATTATGGGAAGATGGAGGACTGAACTTGTAAATTGCTTCAAACTTAGCTCAGGGACTATTCTTGAAACTTTAGAATCTTCAGGGACTTCTCTTTACCATTTTGGCTATAAATATTTGCTCTTTTTCATTCCCGTGCTCGTTTCTTGTGATTTTGTCTCGGTTTTTTGGTGTTTTCTCATATTTTCTTACCTGCACATATAAAAACACAAAAACATATATATTTGGCATTTATTAGCGGGTTTTTGGTCTTTTAGGTCTTAATTTGGTCAAGAAAAGGTATGTGTTTAAGCACATACCAAAATCCCCCAGACTAAGATATTGCCGTGTCCTCACNATGACAAAAGGAACGATTTAGGGCAATATTTGATCAAATAATCTCGATTTCGGGCTTAAATGACCCCGTAAAAAGGGTACATTTTTCGCTTCATCATGTTGATTGTGCGAATGAAGGGTGTATTCCTTAATTGTTCATGGGGTGGTGTGCGGATCTCCCCTACACCGACACGTATGCATCGACCATAGGGATTGTAAACAGTGGCTTGTGCGTTAAATACTACCTTAAAGCCGTAGCACACATCCGACTCATGTTTCCCAAGACATCTAACAAGTCACCATAAAGGAACTTAGTTATTTTTCTCAAGCCTAACATCGATGAAACAATCATTCACAACAAGACAAAAACACACCAATCAATCAATAATCAATAGTTAGGTTTCATTGGATCTAAGTAAACACAAAGGAGGCGTAGCCTTCCATGTTAATCATAAGAAAAGCGTAAGATAGAATCAACCAACACATAGACATATTGATTGAATTGAAAAGTGATGAGTGTGTAAATACTCATCATTTTGTTACCATTTGAACCCACAAAAACGACCAAAAACACACAAAATAACCACAAAATACTACAAATATCATTGGAATGTGTTTTTATGTGATTCAGGTATAAAAAGATTGAAAAAAAGTGAAAAACATGCAAATTATACAAAATTGTCATTTTCAGTCCCTGAAGTATCACAATTGGCAAAACTAGTCCCTGAACTTTCAAGAATTGTCAGAATTAGTCCCTGAAAGGTTTAAAATGAAAGAAAAGTCAACTTTAGTCCTTGGACAATCAAACTTGTTCACTATTAGTCCCTGGATAAAAGTTTTCACAAATTGGCAATTTTNATTATTTTTGTATTTTTATGTTTTTATGAAAAGCAAGTAAAATATCTCGGGTATTGGAGGAAAGGGCGGAATCAGTTGCTAGCCAACCGACCCAAAGTCTACTAATATTGCAAAGAAAAGTAAAATAACAAAGAAAATACAGTGGTTGTGTAACTTATAATGAGATAAATGTGTTTACTTAGACATCCTTACTCCCTAACTATCTTTTACCGATCAATTGGTGTGTGTGTTGATTGTGCGAATGAAGGGTGTATTCCTTAAACGTTCATGGGGTGGTGTGCAAATCTCCCCAATTCTACAAGCTCTTATCTCCCCCTACACCGACACGTATGCATCGACCATAGGGATTGTAAACAGTGGCTTGTGCGTTAAATACTACCTTAAAGCCGTAGCACACATCCGACTCATGTTTCCCAAGACATCTAACAAGTCACCATAAAGGAACTTAGTTAGTTTTCTCAAGCCTAACATCGATGAAACAATCATTCACAACAAGACAAAAACACACCAATCAATCAATAATCAATAGTTAGGTTTCATTGGATCTAAGTAAACACAAAGGAGGCTTAGCCTTCCATGTTAATCATAAGAAAAGCGTAAGATAGAATCAACCAACACATAGACATATTGATTGAATTGAAAAGTGATGAGTGTGTAAATACTCATCATTTTGTTACCATTTGAACCCACAAAAACGAACAAAAACATACAAAATGACCACAAAATACTACAAATATCATTGGAATGTGGTTTTATGTGATTCAGGTATAAAAAGATTGAAAACAAGTGAAAAACATGCAAATTATACAAAATTGTCATTTTCAGTCCCTGAAGTATCACAATTGGCAAAACTAGTCCCTGAACTTTCAAGAATTGTCAGAATTAGTCCCTGAAAGGTTTAAAATGAAAGAAAAGTCAACTTTAGTCCTTGGACAATCAAACTTGTTCACTATTAGTCCCTGGATAAAAGTTTTCACAAATTGGCAATTTTTACCCCTCAAGTTTTAAAAATGGCAAAATTAGTCCCTGTGTATTCAAAACTTGGAATTTATCACAAACTACCCTTGTACTATTCATAAAATACAATTTGGAACATTTTGAATAACTTTTGGGTATTTACATGTTTAACCCTTCAAAAATCAGAAAATGACATAAATGGTCCTTGGTTTTGTAAAATTGGAAAATATGCAAAAATGATCCTTGTACTAATGATAAATTACAGGTTTAGTGCTTGTGAGAACTTTGGAAAAATCACAACTTCAGCCCCTCAAGTTTCAGCATATTACAATATTGGTCCTTGTGGTATTTCTATTAACTAAACCAAACGAACCCTTAAACTAAATAAAACCCAAACAAAACCAACCCAAATAAATAAAACTTACCCCAGCCCACTAAGCCCAAAACCCCTAAGCCCATACCATCCCCAGTTTAAAACAAAACCCCTACCCCGCTTTTTCTTCTTCTCCCCTCACAACCAAAACCAGGCACCAAACCACCTGGTTTTCACTACAAACCACCACCACTTGGCCACCCAACTCAACCACTCTCACCCTGCCACCTCCACAACACCCCAAAACCCTGAAAAACCTCACACGCAACCCCTAGTGGCAGATAGATATTTGGCACCAATTTTCAATCAAACGGCCAAGATGAGTTAGATAGATCCAATGGTTGATTTTAGTGCTGGGAAAGCTCAATTGGGACCCAAGTAGCTCTGCAAGTCTCTATATAAAGAAGAAGAAGCAAGAGAGAGCCAGTAGTAGTTGTAGAATAGTTTAAATAAGTCGACTTAATGTAATTTCCATTATTAGTTGTTAAACTTAGTTTAAAAGTTATGTATTCAGTGTTTTCAGTGTAATTCCATTCACCTTTAATCTTAAATTCAAGTTTTCTTTGGAAATTCAGAAGTTGCAATTTTTATTTAAAATCTCAATTTACCTTAAATCTTGTGATATTGTTGTTTATTGGACTCTTAAGCTCACATAAGCTCCTGACAAAAGCTTATTATAGCTTTTAGAAACCTTAAAACTTAGTATTATCCAGAAAAGAAAAATTCACAGAAATACAAATAAATAGAGTAAAATTCAAAAATCAGTATGCAAGAAGATTGGAGAATGGTAAAAGGTGGAATCTGGATTCTCATGGTTTAGTAGCTTCTTGGGAAGCTGTTAGGTTGGTTTATGGTCCATGGTTCTATGGTTCTCAATCAAATTCACCTTGTAAGCCAGTTTCGCACATATTGCATTTACTTGTAGATAAGCCACAATGTTTTTTTATTGTTGTTTCTTACTTATATGTGTTTGTTTAGTTGAAATATAGGCTTTTAAAAAATGACATCCTGTTCATTGGAAATCATGATTGTCAGTTGTCTCATTTTCCCTGTCAAAATAACTCAATCTTGGTTAACTTTGGTAATGGTGTTATTGTCTGTTCCTTTTTAGCTTAAATACATTTACTCTAATCATATTAGACCCTTGTGCAACCCATTTTATGGGTGAATCAGTATTTAGCTCTAAAAACCTCCACTTTTCACCCTTTTTATAGGCCTGTTGGATCAGTGGTTCTCACCTCTGATTCTTGAGTTTTGGGGTTGTTGTTTTTAATGTAAACATGTTACTTTAAGTCTATTTAGGATATTCAAGCAATAAAATCCAGTGGTCATGTAATCAAAAGTCAAAATTAACATAAACATCTCATTGTAATGTTCACTTTTAGGATTAGGTTCAATAATTTCATTAGTTGTATACATCAGCTTAACTTAGGCTTAATTTAATCTCCTATCAGCTTATTATTACATCTAAATCAAGTTTGAGTCAGTTGACATTCGTTTTAGTCAAAGTTAGAAAAAATGATAAAGTCAATTGCAATTCTGTTAAAATGGCATGAATTTTCAAAACCATTCTGTAGAATTCATTAGAGGTTGGAACTGATAATTTTTGTTGTTTGTGCTCATTGGATTGCTTGTTTTACCTTTTTCAAAAAAGAAAATCTTATTGAAAATCATTTGCTTAATAAATAAGCAATCCAGAATTTATCCCTTGGTCTTTACCTCCCCTGTACCCAGATTTTCACCAAAGTTCATATTCCATTGCTAGCTTGTTAGTGGACCCCACAGCCTCATTCTTGCTTTTTGGAAGCCAGCAAGCCATCTTTTTACTTTTGATCTTATTTTCCTTTCCTTGNTCGACTTAATGTAATTTCCATTATTAGTTGTTAAACTTAGTTTAAAAGTTATGTATTCAGTGTTTTCAGTGTAATTCCATTCACCTTTAATCTTAAATTCAAGTTTTCTTTGGAAATTCAGAAGTTGCAATTTTTATTTAAAATCTCAATTTACCTTAAATCTTGTGATATTGTTGTTTATTGGACTCTTAAGCTCACATAAGCTCCTGACAAAAGCTTATTATAGCTTTTAGAAACCTTAAAACTTAGTATTATCCAGAAAAGAAAAATTCACAGAAATACAAATAAATAGAGTAAAATTCAAAAATCAGTATGCAAGAAGATTGGAGAATGGTAAAAGGTGGAATCTGGATTCTCATGGTTTAGTAGCTTCTTGGGAAGCTGTTAGGTTGGTTTATGGTCCATGGTTCTATGGTTCTCAATCAAATTCACTTGTAAGCTCAGTTTCCACATATTTGCATTTTACTGTAGGATAAGCCACAAGTTTTTTTTATTTGTTGTTTCTTACTTATATGGTGTTGTTTAGTTGAAATATAGCTTAAAATGATATGCTTGTTCATTGGAAATCATGATTGGTCAGTTGTCTCATTTTCCCTGTCAAAATACTCAATCTTGGTTAACTTTGGTAATGGTGTTATTGTCTGTCCTTTTTAGCTTAAATACATTTACTCTATCATATTAGACCCTTGTGAACCAATTTTATGGGGTGAATCAGTATTTAGCTCTAAAAACCTCACTTTCACCTTTTTATAGGGCTGTTTGGATCAGTGGTTCTCACCTCTGATTCTTGAGTTTTGGTTGTTGTTTTTAATGTAAACATGTTACTTTAAGTCTATTTAGGATATTCAAGCAATAAAATCCAGTGGTCATGTAATCAAAAGTCAAAATTAACATAAACCATCTCATTGTATGTTCACTGTTTAGGATTTAGGTTCAATAATCTTGTCATTAGTTGTATAATCAGTTAACTTAGCTTAATTTAATCTCCTATCAGCTTATTATTACATCTAAGATCAGTTTGAGTCAGTTGAAATTCGTTTTAGTCAAAGTTAGAAAAAAAGTGATAAAGTCAAATTGCACATCTGTTAAAATGGCATGAATTTCAAAACCATCTGTAGAATTCATTAGAGGTTGGAACTTGATAATTTTTGTTGTTTTGTGTTATTTGGATGCTTGTTTACCTTTTTCAAAAAGAAAATCTTATTTTGAAAATCATTTGCTTATAAATAAGCAATCCAGAAGTTTATCCCTTGGTCTTTTACCTCCCCTGTACCCAGATTTTCACCAAAGTTCATAAGTTCATTGCTAGCTTGTTAGTGGACCCCACAGCCTCATTCTTGGCTTTTTGGAAAGCCAAGCAAGCCATCTTTTTACTTTTGATCTTATTTTCCCTTTCCTGGCTTATTTGCTAGGGCTGCTTGAGACTTGAATTTTATCCCATTTTCTTAACACACTGGTTCACCAGTGGTCATAACCAACTTCAAAAGCTCATTCTGAGCTTATTAGTGGGTCCCAACTTATGATTTTTAGTTCTTTGAGAAGCTCATAAGCCAAAGTTGCTAATTCCATACTTTGTTTGTGCTTTTAAGCTTATTTGATAAGCTCTAGGAGCCCTGCTAAGTAGTTGCAGACCTGTTTGGGTCTGTGTGTTTTGGGATTTGCTTATTTTCATCTTTTCCGCTTATTTTCTTTTCTTTTCTCTTTTCTTTGGCTTGTTTACAATTTTCTTATTTGCTTTTAGCTTATTCTTGCTTTAATAGTCAGTTTATAGCTTATTGGGTGGCTTTTCCAAATCAAAGATCCAAGTTAAGCTCAAAAGAGCTTAACTGTTGAAAATATAAGCTCACCCAGAGCTTATTTCTAAGTTTTATAAAAGTTGTCGTTTTCAAAGTTACTTATTTTTGGTTGTTAAGTGTATTTGTAAAAAGAAAAATTAAAAAAAAAATAAAAAGATTTCACAAAAAGGGTCTGGGTAGAGATTCGAGCCCCAGACCCCTTGGAAAGAAGAGTCAACGCCTCACATAACCAGTCAAGAACCATTGTGCCCGAAGGACTTGCACTTACTTCTTTCCCTTGTTTTTTATTTAACCCATTTTCAGCCCATTTTGCCTAATAAGCTGTTACAACTTATTTAAGTGCTTATCGTGGACTTTTTGAGAGTTTTATATTTTTTATAGTTTTCTGCATACTTTTTATATATAATATATTTTTTCCAGAATTTTTGCATTTTATTTAGTAATTATAAAAATCAAAATAGTTTAAATAGTTTTAGTTAAAATAAATAAATTAAATAGTTTTTGCATTAGATTTTTATCTAGAATAACTTTTTATAATTTTTATAAGTTTTATAAGTTATTTTTAATCTGTAAAAAATATAGTTGTAATTTTTACTGTTCATTTGCTAAGTTTTGTAATTTAAATTAATTAAATAGTTAATTAATAAATAAATAGTAATTAATTAATAGTAGTTATATAAATAGTATAATAAATATATTTTCAGTTCTAAAATAAGTTTCACACTTTTTTAGACTTTTCTAAGTTTTTATTTTATTTTCTAGAACATTTTCTTATTTTCTTTGTGTTTTATTACATTAATAAATAATTAATAATTAGTTAATAATTAATAAATAGTAATTAGTTAGACATAGAAATAGTTTTAATTTTCTAAAATAAGTTTTAAGTTGTAATTAACTTTTAGAAATTGAATTTGCAATTTTTTAGGATAATCTACTATTTAATTGTATATTTAATTTGTTTTAATAATTAGAAATAGTTTTTAAATAATAATAATTATATAAATAATTAGATAAATAAGTTTTTAGATTTTTATCATCTTTTAAGTTATTTTACATTTTTAGAAATTTCATTTTCTTTTTCTAAGTTATTTTTCTCATTTTGTATAATTGTTTTTAGTTTTAAATAATTATTATTAGTATTTACTTTTTAATATAAATAGATTAATCATACATTTTTAATCTTAGTTTTCTATTTTTATTTTATTTAATTTGCATTTAAGCCGCTAAGGCATGCAAATTCCTCATTAGTTAAAATTGTCGTTTTGATTTGTATGTTTACGTAATTGTTATTTAAACGTACACGTTTTTAGGTTTTAAACGTTTTTAATTATAGTTTTCTATTTTTATTTTATTTAATTTGCATTTAAGTCGCTATAATTTGTAGATTTTAACTTTAGTTATAGTGTTCGATTTTGTTCATATACCCCTTTCTATTCAACATACTTTGATCTCGAATTTGTTTTACACGGGATATCACATCTCTTGGGACTTAAACGACCCGGGGAAACACTAAACTCCTCAGGACTTCATTGCATTTGGCTCTAGACTTTCAGGGCTTCTTTGTTACAGTTAGCCATTCACAAGTGGTTAGCTCGCGTGACAAAACCTGACGGTTCTGAGCCAATCAAAAAGTACTTATCTTAGATTAATAGAGAGGTTCTAAGGGTGGAATACCCTTGAAAACCTGTGAAAAATGTCTAGGGTTTATGCCCAAGTCGACCTCTAAGTTGCTCCCAAAAGTTACACACATAATGAATGAAAATATGCGAAATATTTATAGATTTTACATTCGGACGGTGTCAGGAGCGCCGCCATTAGGGTTCTCGGATGGCCAAGATCTACTTCTGACGCCGTCTGCTTCTAAACCTTCTGGACCGTCTCTCTTTAGCTTTACTCCAGACGGCCTAACTTTTCCAACACCTGACGCCGTCAGGTGTTAATCTTCTATTTTCTTCTTAGGGCGTCACGTTGAACCAGAATTCACTCATTAGTCATAGTAGGCTGACAGCGTCACCTTGTTACTCCGGACGCCGTCAGGTTGTAAATGGCTTGTCTTGAGGACTATGTCATTTTCATCACTTTTATGCTCCAAAAACGTCCAAAAAGCATCCTTTTCCAGAATTCTTCTCCAAAGTACGTATAATGACTAAAGGAACGATTTAGGGCAATATTTGATCAAATAATCTCGATTTCGGGCTTAAATGACCCCGTAAAAAGGGTACATTTTTCGCTTCATCATGTTGATTGTGCAAATGAAGGGTGTATTCCTTAAATGTTCATGGGGTGGTGTACGGATCTCCCCAATTCTACAAGCTCTTATCTCCCCCTACACCGACACGTATGCATCGACCATAGGGATTGTAAACATTGGCTTGTGCGTTAAATACTACCTTAAAGCCGTAGCACACATCCGACTCATGTTTCCCAAGACATCTCACAAGTCACCATAAAGGAACTTAGTTAGTTTTCTCGAGCCTAACATCGATGAAACAATCATTCACAACAAGACAACAACACACCAATCAATCAATAATCAATAGTTAGGTTTCATTGGATCTAAGTAAACACAAAGGAGGCTTAGCCTTCCATGTTAATCATAAGAAAAGCGTAAGATAGAATCAACCAACACATAGACATATTGATTGAATTGAAAAGTACTTATCTTAGATTAATAGAGAGGTTCTAAGGGTGGAATACCCTTGAAAACCTGTGAAAAACGTCTAGGGTTTATGCCCAAGTCGACCTCTAAGTTGATCCCAAAAGTTACACACTTAATGAATGAAAATATGCGAAATACTTATAGATTTAACATTCGGACGTCATCAGGTTATTGCTCCTGACGCCTTCAGCTCGCCGCCATTAGGGTTCTCGGATGGCCTAGATCTACTTCTGACGCCGTCTGCTTCTAAACCTTCTGGACCGTCTCTCTTTAGCTTTACTCCAGACGGCCTAACTTTTCCAACACCTGACGCCGTCAGGTGTTAATCTTCTATTTTCTTCTTAGGGCGTCACGTTGAACCAGAATTCACCCCTTAGTCATAGTAGGCTGACGGCGTCACCTTGTGACTCCGGACGCCGTCAGGTTGTAAATGGCTTGTTTTGAGGACTTTGTCGTTTTCATCACTTTTATGCTCCAAAAACGTCCAAAAAGCATCCTTTTCCAGAATTCTTCTCCAAAATAACTAAAATGACAAAAGGAACGATTTAAGGCAATATTTGATCAAATAATCTCGATTTCAGGCTTAAATGACCCCGTAAAAAGGGTACATTTTTCGCTTCTTCAAATACCCTTACACTTGGGATTTGCTTGTCCTCAAGCAAATGAGCGTTTATTCCAATCAAAATACGAGTTAGGGTTCATTTAACACTAATATAAAAGTAATTACAACACATATTCATTCAACCCCAATCAAAATAAGCACGAAAATCATATACTAGCACCTCACAAATAGTGTTTGGATACTCTCATCTCTTAGGTGTTAGAAACCTAAGTAACTACATTGGGAAACGGAATAATATCACTCACTACCTGTCATAGCAAATAGATTACGATAGGCTTGGGATAGGATCAATTACTCCTCCACTAGGCGTAAGCACCTAAGATAAACTATCAAAGAGGGCTTTCCAAAGGGTTATAACATAAGGTGTAGGGATATGATAACACAGTTTTGTTGGAATAAAGGCTATTTAAGTGGTGGCACGTCAATTATCTTGATCAAACACATGCACTATACAACGTTGCTTAAGTCAAGACTCGACTCAATCTTAATCTAAAAATGAAATAACAAAGAACATAAACATATACAAAGGAAACGGGATGGTAGTCCCTATGTTTTTCTATTTTTTCTCTTTTTCTCATTTTTTTTGTATTTTTCTTGATTTTTTTTTGATTTTTTTTTTGCATACACTTTTACCCTACCATCCAAAATAATACATCATAGGGGGGGTTTGCATCCCCCTTACACTTGAGTTTTTACATAACTTTACAAATATTATTCTAATGACTCGAATTAAGATAATCGAAAAACTTGGAGTACTTTTAAAACATTTAGCACATATGGGGGTAATATTGATGTTCTTCCCCATGACTCCATTACACTAGTACTTTACCCATGAGTCCCAATCGTCCCAAAACAATATGTACAAGGATATGACTTGACTTAGCAACCATGTAATTGACTAGATAATTAACAAGGGTTTAACAAATGTTGTCACAATAATGCACTAAAGGAGAGTGCATACAAGGAAGGCTAAGGCGATTTGGGTGTACATTTAAGTGGGGTGTAACAAATTCTATCTTTGAGTAAGATGCTCAAAGGTCGAAACGAAAAGATAGGCTCTGAGGGGTGTACTAGGGGTATCGTGTACCAAAAATGGATACATCGCAAGGGTGTGGGAGAATTACTTGACCAATGAAGTCAACGTAATTATAACAAAAACACGGGTGTAAAAACAAGAGGTTAATCCTAATGCCTCTTATCATGTAGTTAATCTTACTACACGAATGTAGTCTCACTTGTGGATTTGAGATGGTCCTAACGCAAGTTCTAGAATCTAAGTGCTACCGGTACTCACATCATAGCATAAACGCTTTTCCTACCAATTCTAGGGGCGAACCTCACATATTTGAGGTGAAAAATTTTTTAGTGGTATGGTTTTTTGTGCTAGTCATATAATTTCCTATCCATGAGACGCTTATTAGACCAAAGTTTCAATCCTACATGTCGTAAAAAATTTTAAATTTGGCACTAAAATTACCCTAACAAGTGTTTCTCTCAGTTTTATTACTAATTTACTATCAAACAAACAAAAACCAAGTGTAATTGTATTCTCTAAAGTATCGTATTTTAAACCCCCCCCCCCTTACACTTAAGATGAACATTGTCCCCAATGTTCAAATAACAAGATGTAAAAGTAGAAAGGTAAGAGAATGAAATCAAATACTCCCCTGATTCGTTTGTCGTGGATAGTGATGTAACATGGTTAAGTCTTATTCCAAGCAAGATGAACAATCAAAGCTTCCGTTCCGAAATATAAATCATCTTCTTGTCCAAAATAACCTGTTAACCTGAAAAGACAACAAAGGAGAACCCCGCATAAAATCGGCGGCATAAAATCTATATATGGATATAATGCTTGTGGAATGAATGTTGTGCAGAATTCCTAGAGATTATAAGTTATGAATTTAACAAACCGTTTTATTATTCTGGAAGAAAAACAAAATTTCAAAAATTGCAGAAAATTTGCATCTGACGCCGTCAGGGTTTAACACCTGACGCCATCAGAAATGATCTGACAGAATTATCATAGTAAATTTTCCGGAAATTTTCTGGAAAAACTATACCTTACTTCCTGGAATTCCTGCACAAACATCATTATGACTCGATACAAGCATTTCACTCTAACAATTACTAATATGTGTGATAATTTACATTGTTGTGATTCATGTTCGATTGTTCTTTATAAACCGATTTAGATTTCCCCTTACACTTATCTTTTGCAAAATACCATTATTTGTAGTTAAGACGAAGTTAAAAACAAGATAAAGCATTTTCACAAGTTTGTTTAGAAGCATGAATCAATCAATAACACACATACGGGAACATATAAAAACAAACAAACAAACAAAAACACACAAAGCTTGGGTTGCCTCTCAAGAAGCACTTTTCTTTATTAACGAGTCTTGTAGCTAGACTCAAAGTCGCTCTATCTGAAAAATTCGACTTTAAACCGCCAAAATACACATAACATGTATCTAGTCCAAAAAATTTCACTTTAGGTACCTCGGTAAATGGAGAGGCTATCCACGTGTCCTGACCGTTTCATTTCCCAGCCACACGATCTGAGTTAGTGGGTTACACGTGTCGCGCATCTGTGGTGAGTGGAATACTATATAACCACCTTCCCCCTTTTTACTGTGATTATCACAGTAAAACGTTCTTATCTCCATTTGCAAAGCTTCGAAATCTCCTTTCAAATAACCTTGTATACCTTAGGAAATCAGCGCGTGCGCTTAATTTTAGAAAAAAATGGTTCTGCAATTACATGACTTTACTGCCGATATGTCCGAGGAGGAACTGACGCAGTTCACCTCGGACTATTTCATCCCATTGGCCCTGCACCCAGAGGTGCCAGGTTCCAATGACACCATCGCGGACTTCCCCTTTGGGAAGGTTGGGGTTTATACGCGCTTTTTTGAGTGGGCGAATCAGCGCGTACCCCTGTCCGTATTCCTAAGCGATATTCTCAATTACTACCAGCTCCACATCTCCCAGTTGCACTGTATTGGCGCTGCCATGATCTCCAACTTCGAGGTTAATTGTCGCTTGTTAGCGATTAACCCCACCGTCCATTTATTCCACGCGTTTTATCATAGGACGTGGTTAAATGGATGGGTCACCTTCTCCAAGCGCATAGGTAAACTACAGTGTTATACGGAGAAGGTGGATTCATTGCGCCACTGGAGGGAGAAGTTCTTTTGGATCGATGCCGCTGTCTTTCCTTCTGACTTCGAGTTCTATACCCGGGCTACGTTACCGAGGGATGAGCGCCCACTCGATGGATGGTACAACGCTGACCATGCGGACATCATCGATGAGAACCGCATCCCCATCAATTCATACCCGGAAGAGTTCCTGGTGCACATAGGCATTAGCCAGAACTTCTTCCTGCCTGAGACGGAGGTGCCAACGTTCTTGGATGAGAATGGTCGGGGTGGGTGCTCATCCTTCATTCTTTCTGTCGTAGTTATTGTAAGCGCTCTTCTCCTTCCATAAGTTATGTAACATGTGTATTTGTTTGTGTTTTCGCAGAAATGGATTTGTTCGGCGTTGTTCGCCTGGAGAAGCCCAGGACTGTTACAGTGGGGGTGNTTAGTATTATTTCTTTTTGTTTCGTTCTTTATTTAGTTTAAGTTTTCAATTAAGTTTTTGTAGTTTAATTAAAATCAAATCAAATCTTTTATAAATCCAATTCATAACACATAACTCACGACTTGAGTAACTTGATCAATTTCACTGCTCGTTGGGACAACGATACCCGTGGTTTAAGCTTCACCGCTTGGTAAACCGCGATCAATTTTTGGCGCCGCTGCCGGGGAGCGGTTGTTTAAGATTAAGTCATTCGTCGTTCGAGACTTGTGTTTTGAAGATCCTTCTTTTTGAAGTTATCGCTTTACTTAAAAACAAAAAAACCAACTAAAAATTATAAAACCTATAAAAGCCAAAAATATTTTCTATTTTCTTTTATAAACTTACAAAAACCAAAAAGATTTTTCTTTCTACTTTATTTTACACTTTGTTTCGTTTTTATTTGTATGATCACTCGTTCCAAGTCTAACTTGAACGAGTTTTCTTATATCCAAGTGCCTTCTAACCGCAACCGTCGTAGACGCAGACAAGGGAACGTACCCGAGTTACGTGATCCTCAAACCTCCATCACCGAGATGGCTGATCAACAAAACGGGAACCCTCCGGTGGGTCCTCAACCTCCTGCAGATCTACGAACCATGGAAGAGCTTTGTACTCCAACCATGTATGGGCGAGGAAGCCCGATTGCACCCTTGGGAATCGATGCTGCAGATTTTGGTCTCAAACACCATATGATCCAACAAGTTCAAAACTTCTGCCAATTTCACGGTCTACCCAATGAGGACGCAAACAAACACCTTGATAAGTTCTTAACCATTACTCAAAGCATGAAACAAAA
>LBNU01001963.1:234958-252155 GCA_014162995.1 Artemisia annua | reverse complement strand
ACCAGGCAGTGTACCTGACCGATGTAGTATAGGATAGTGGTAAGTACGGGGGGTACAACCCTAAATTCTTCACATAACCCTAAATCGATTACTTACTCTCACGTCGGAGGATAATCGGGGGAAACAATCCATCGATAAGCCTTTCGGTGTTTGTTTGCTTTCTTAGTGCGCAGGTCTCAAAGCATTAAGATCTGATTGGTACGAGAACAGGAACCCAAACAATGAACGCCCAACTTTTGTATCAACAGGAGACAAATGCACCTGAAAGAAATCCATCTATCAATCAACTTGAATGTAAAATCACTACTGACGTCAAGTGGCTGTGAACAATTCTTTGATGGCCATAATTCTGGATAACCAACTCCTGTAAAAGGAACCACATTATTAATTTTCAACTTGTTTGGATTATGTATTAAAATCGCCATACAACCTTATCAGATGACAAAGGCCTACCAAGATCAGCATGTCTAGGAACATTAAGTTCAGCAAGGACATTAATCCTCCTTATTTGAGCATAACTACATAATATGAAAAAAAAATAAAGAAACGGGTATTAGTTAAGAGGAATAATAGATTCTTCAAATATGTAAACCTGAAAACACTCTAACTTGCCTCACAATTTCAGCTGCAACAGCCATTGTATAGTGTTCTATTAAGGAATAAACACTATTCCACAATTTTGGATACGAAGGTATCTCTAAAGGAAAAGCCTGTTTATCTACAATGTGCCAGTGCAAAAATCCTGCATTAGATCAAATAAATATAGTTGATAAACACGTTTCTTTTTCTTAGTCAATAAAAAATCTGTAGCATTGAATCTACGTTTATATGTTAATTTCCGCATCATAAACAAAGCATCTCCACAATTTCATGATGATCTTTCACAAATAGATTCATCTATCGAAGTCCCTGATACAGTGAGGCTATTACGCGTGGTTATTTTGTTTGTGGAAGATGCTTTGAACAGCATTTTGTCGCTACTTTTAGATGTCAATATAGAATATTTATGGATTTTTGTTCATGTTGGTTATGGGTATGGATCTTATAAAGTGATTTTGTTGTACTTTTTGAGGTGCTGAGGTTGCTATGCTGAAAATTTCTATACACACATGAGCACAAAGCTTTAAAAATAATAAAATTAATAAAAGAAGTTTAAAGTCAAACCTCGAGATACAATACGACGTTGTCCATGTCACGAGTCGGAACTCCTAAGCATTTGATCCTCACAGTTTCAACCTTCTTCCAATGGTTATGGATGTCATTAATTATATTGTGAGTGATGCTATCCTTTCGTAACACATGTTATATAAGGCCAATGCTAATGGAAGGTGGTTGCTCGGTTGGTTGACCCTCCAACCGAGTAGTCGACCGCGTCGCCCCCACTAGCTCAACAGAGCATGACCGAATCTCACCCCAACCTTTGCATTCTTTCGGTTTGTCAGCCAACCGATTAAATGGGCACATCTCCCCCTATTTTTTTGACCGTTGCATGCTTTTAATGCACAAAAAAAAATCAAGAATTGCTTGGTGGTTCCCGGGAACCCAATTAGAAGAGATGTATTAAAAAAAATGACCTACCTTAGATTTATGGCAGGAAGTCAGGAACAACCTTGGAGATTAGAAAGATGGAAAAACTCAACAAAAAGAGATACAAATAAGAATCCGGCAATGAGTCGCCGGACATTGTTGATGGAATATATTGAGAACAATTTTTTAAAACCCGGTTTTAACTTGAAAATAAAGATCCTTCTGTGTGAGATTATGAAACTACCTTTCTTTTAACTTGAAAATGAGGATCCCTCTGTGCGAGATCATTTTGTTTTATGAGATTTTGTTTAAGAAAAGGGATGAGCAAAAGTAAATACACAAAGGTGGTTTGGGGTGATGAGTGGCCACAAATGAGTTAAAAGGGAAATATAAAAAGTTGTGCAACTTGATGGCTTGTTTTATTGGCACTGCTCATTGAAATGAGTTGTTAAAATATTTAAATGACTTAGATGATTGTCTTTTTGACATGAAAAAACAGTTGATATTAATTTCTTATTATGCATACCTATTTTCTCATCTTGAGGCATAGAGCTGTGTAAGTAGTTTTGTTATAGTGCACGTAATGTTGTTATAATATATGAATGACATTTTAATTTCAAAAAAGAAAAAGAAAAAGAAAAAGAAAAAGTTACGGTCGTCATTGTTGTCACCATTAGCAAATTGTGTTTGGGTTTAGTTTTGGAGAGAGAAAGCTGATGTGTCGTTGATGTGGCAAAGAGTGACCTCAATAATTACGGTTACCATTAGCATTGGCCTAAGAAAGTAAAGGGGTGATTGGTGATGTGTTTTAAAACTGGTTATATGAATACAATAACTAACTTAGGAGATTTAGTATGGAACTTTTTACAATTATTTCCACAATGTACCTTTTATAGTATTATAAGTTCATAATACAATTCTTTCTTATGAAATGGGCTTTGTTTTAGTAAACAATTTATTATAACGTAAGGAGTAAACACGTGTGCCCAACTGTCCTAAAAGGTACAATTAACTCTCCTACCTTTGTTATGGTTTAAATTTTGTAGAAAATGACACTAAATTTAAATTTTTTAATTTAAATTTTTTGTATTTCCCATGACGCAACAAATAATATTAGAGAATAGATATGTTTGTCTTTCTTTGTTATTAATCATGGGGTTGTTGAATATCTCATCGATTTCAATCGTAGGCTTTATCACAATTATTATCAAAACCAATTGTAGTAGTAGTGTGGCTTCATGTTCTTTTGAGGCATGTTGATCCTTGTAAAAGTAACTTCAATAACAAAAGCTTTGACATGATACTCAATCCACAACAATCAAACTCGTTACTATTTCTTCCTAATTAAGCTTATTTAATTTTATATTTAACAAATATTCATTACATTGTATGTAAGCAAAGAATACCTTTCCGGAGTATGTATTTAATCATTCAGTTATAAAAAGCAACTTCGTTATGCATTTCGCAGTGTCATCAGCATGTAGGATGACGCAAACCTTGAAAATTGATCTTTTGTCCCTCTCGTAATCAAGACCTTTTGGTGCATTTTGCAGTGTCATGAGCAAAACCTGAAGAAAATAGTATAAATGGAGAAAAATTATGAAGTAATTCAATAAAAATATTACTGAACACAAATGTCTGTTACTTTCATTGGTGTAATGGTATATACTTTAAAAATATTACTGACCATGAGCAAGTTGTGATTCCAAATTACCAAATGTCTGCTCTATTTACATATAACATAGCTAAGCTTATAGATTTCTAAGCAATCTCATCACACAAAAAACTAAATTCAAAAAAGAACATGTTCCATCTCAAATTCCGGTGAGGACTTTAATCAAACACTCGACTTTAATCAAACACTTCGTATACAAAATTTATGGTGTTTTTGTTGAACACATTCTATCAAAAACAGCAACCAAATAATCAATAATCAAAATACATAAATTCATAAGAAACTAATCTCGAATTATTACACATCAAACGTGATTGGCTGATAATGAAATTATAATCGGAACAAAACTTAAAAATAAAAAATTACCTTAAATTGAAGTTGGTTGATTTGTAATAATCTATATGTGAAAGATTATTAGGGACCTCAAGAAATGCTTTGTTTATGATGCAGAAACTAACATATAAAAGTAATTTAATGCTACAAATCAAATAAATTGATCATGTTATCAGTAATGATTTTGAATCACGATTCAAAATAAATTAATTTGGGGCTATTTTTAAGTTAATTTGAATCATGGGTTAAAACAATATATGATTTGGTGATTTTAAGGTTATGAATCTGGACGTTTTTTTGATTAATGATTCAACAAAAATGGTTCCCGATTGTGTAGGTTATTTTTGGGTGATATGAATGTAATTGATTGTGGGTGCTAAAGATCAGGGATGAAGGTGAAGCAAGGAGGAGTGAGGGAGGAGTATGGAAGGCGTGTGCTATGTGATGCCACATAATTAAAATGTTACAGGGTGGCATTTATTTGACAGCATAGCAGTTTTCACCTAATTCTTTCATGCCAAGTGGCACATGTGACTTGGCAAGTTCCTCTATTATATATGTTGGGAGATTCAAACTTTTAACCGAGTTAAACTAATATTTAACTTCAGTTCATAGTTATATAAGCATTTATTTTGAGTTGATTTTTGCGACAATATAGATACTTTAACTTTGTAACATAATCATTGTTGCAGCATTTATTAACTTATACCAAAGCAGTATGTGACATCTCAAAAAGTTCACACTCAACTTCGGACTAGGATTTTCTCAGGTTGAAAAATCAACTTGATTTTTCAACTTGAGAGGATCTCCCTCCCTCAACTTCTATCTTCCATAATCTGCAGTTTTGACATTTTGTAAAAAGTAACTAAATTGAATACATTAAATTATGAGTGATCTGGTATATTATAAAGTGTAAAGGTTAAAAAGAACTTTAAGAAGAATAAGGCTTTAAGAATAAAATAAAAAACCTCGGGTCTTGGGACATCTTCTCTAACGAACTATAGAACTTCCATTAACGTAAGACTTTGAGATTTGTTTTCAGTCGTTTCCTTACTTTATTTTTGTCACTATCTTCTCTTTCTAAACGTAAGGTGGTTTCCGGTCTAAGTTTAAGATATGCCCCAGATTTTATACATATACACCTAATCAAAAGTGTCAATTTCTTTGTTCCAAAAAAAAATAAAGTGTCAATTTCTAAAGCGGTTCATGAAAACCACCTTGGTATACTATCGGCCCGCCTCTGTTCTCTTACAGAGTTATATACACCAAATATAGCATGGCATCGTACAATTTTACACCACTAATAAAATAACTTACGAAATGATGTACCCACCATTTTCATTTTGCACACACTTTCACTTAAAGAATAATAAAACATAATCTTCTTAAAATCGCATGTCTTATTGTATATAGGGCACGTAAATATTTCTAACTTGTCACTTTTTTATACTTATGTGTAGCCAATTATTTCTTTTCTATATCTATGTACATAGTTTTAAATTTCATCTTTTTGGTGTATCGTATGACCAGTTTTGTATATTATCTTCTTCATAGGATGCAAAATAAGAATAAAATCAAATGATAATAAGTGTGTAATAGCATCTTTAGCATCACCTACCAGCAGACCGTCCAAGACAAATGTCATTTAATACCACACGAGTTGGACCAAACAATTTCAACAAACTACAAATGGATTTGAAGTGTGAACTCCATCTAATATCTCCAAGCTTTTGTATGTTTTGCATTTGATTAGCTCCTCTCCCATCTAAGCGTAATGAAGTGGGTCATTCATCATCGCCCTTACAGGACATGTCTATAATGTAAGCCACTTAGTAGAGTCGATAGCTACTTTAAATCGTAGTATGTTGTCCATTATTTCTTGTTCCGTTTGTTTATCTATCACATTCTCAATGTGACATACTTTGTTTTATAAATCTTCATAGCATCTCACTAGAAAACATATGAGACGAGGCAGGAGTCTTACCTTCATGACTGACGAAAGGACAATCTTTGCCACTATTAACCTTTCTCCAACCATTGAAACCTTTAGCAGTAAACGTGTTTGATCCAGCTCTCCCTATAAGCTTCCTACCAAAAAGATAACATGGAAAACAAAATGCAACATCTTTCTTATCGGAATATTCCAACCACCGGGATCTATTAAACCACACTGCTTGGAAGCTACACTTATGAAGATCACAAGGATTAAGAGGATAATGTGCTTTAACAAGTTGATAAGGTCCGAGCCTAATATAAGTTCGTCTAATCTCATCTTGTTGGTTACTTGGATAACTCGACGCTGAAGGTCACACGCCTGGATCACGAATTAAAGATTCTAATCTGACCTCATCCGAATTCAAGGTAGTATTTGCTTCTGGTTTAAGTTTAGCTCCCGGTGAATCTTTCATAATATTATCACCATTAGTTTGATTTTGAGTTTGAGTTCAAGTTTTTGTTTGAGCTCATGAACAACATCTTTTATTGGCTTGTAAAAAGAGTTGGTTATATTCTTTCTCATGAATCAACCTAAAATCATAGATGTTCTGAAACAAAAGTAATTAACAAGTCAATAATCAAAAATTTGAAATCTTAATAAGTAATATGTTACTAATTTGCTACATTATTTTTAAGAATAAATTGTACAATTTGGTGAAGAAGTAAAAAAATATGGTTGATTGAAGGCGACTCGACATACTAGTTTTTTATTAGAATTTTGACAATTAGTAAAAACCAGAACTTGACAAATAACAAATAATAAGCATACTGATCATACATTCGTCAGAGTTCTTTATAGAATTTATGCAATTGGTAAAAACTAAAACTTAACAAATAACAAGTTATAAACATACAAGCAATTAATACTTGTAAATTATCAAATATTCAATTGATCATTAATTTGCAAAAAGAAAAACACACGGTTCAATTAATTTGTAGAGAAGAGTGGGCAGAGATATAATTGTTAATGCAAAAGTTAAAAGGAGCAAAACAAGAGTTACAAGTGGTTAATGCAAAAGTTACAAAGACTTTCAATAAGTTTAAAAAAAAAAAAAAAAAAAAAAGGTTAAGGTATTTTTGTCATTTTTATAATAGACAAAAGAATATTGTATCAAAATAACTCATCAATTCATTGTAATTTTTTCATAAAAGGATGAACACGTGTCAAAGTTAGTGGAGTCGCACACTCCGTTAGTTGCACTGGTTTATTTGGAGAATTTGATATTCTTTTTGTCTAGGAAAGTGGACTACCCTTCATTTTTGAGCTATTTAACTAATTTCATCCTTTTTAAATACTCATTTTGCTACAAAATAAATGTCCAGTTCACATTTGAACCAACTAAAAGAGGTTTTAGTAGCTGAAAATAATATTTGTAGTTAGTAGTATTTCTAAAATTGTGCATATACAAAGTGAACATTTATTTGGAATGTTGATATTCAATTTTTGACAAGTATTATTATTTTTTTTTTATTTTTTTTTCTCGTCATTTTTCACCAATCAATTTTTTAAATCCACTAATCACATATTTAAGTTTAACTTATTATCATTTGATTTTATTCTTATTTTGCCCTTGCCCACCATCATTTGCTTCACAAAAACACACAAACCAAGTCAACAATTGGTGGTCTCATCACCAAATGAAAAAGAAAAAAAGAGCCTCATTTATTATGTTTTATTTTGTGTGTGAGTGTGTGTGGGGTATTTAGTGGGGTATATTTTTATAAAGTGAATATTTTAATGAAAGGTGAAGTGAAGCATGCCTTGCCCACTAAAAGGTGAAGTATGGTGAAGGGAAGTGAGAGGAGAGAGAAAGCTGACGTGGCGCTGAGGTGTATGGTGAAAGTGTATTACCCTTGCCTTCTAGCCTAAGTCCAACTTTTAGTCTATACAATTCAATTTCCTTTATTTTGAGAGGTAGTATTTTATACTCATATACGGTACAACATGACAGTATATGATACAACTGTACACCTGCAATAAAAAAACAACCCGACAACACTGCCAAAATAACGTATGAAATCATCATGTACCCGCCATTTTCATTTTCACCTTAAAAGAAACACACATCTTCAAATTCCATTTCATAAAACTCTTGAAGAAAATCTCTGTTTTTGACGTTGATAAAAATGAGTGTTTTATACACATCAATGGCTGAACGAACTAGGCTTCAAAGGAAGCTTCTTGCTCAAGGTACTATTTCATTAAAACACCTTTTTTATTTTTATTTTGTTTTATTTTGTTTTTATTATTTTTTATTTTTTTTAAGTACTACGTAGCATTTTGATTAGTGAAACTTTCTAAAAAAGAGACAATTTTCATTTTCTTAATTTTATTTTTGTGCTGCTGCTAAACTGTGTGACTCTACTGCCTTTTTGCCAAGTGTCTTTTGGTAGGTGGATATTTTTTTTGCGACTCCCCTACCTTGTTGCCAAGTGTCCGCGGCCTTTTTGCCAAGTTAGTTTTTTTATGAAAAGTGGGACCATGGTTGGTTTTTTTTGCTAGACGGACGGTTGTACTTTTTGTGCGACTGTCGGCTGAGAATTTCTTTTTTCAACCGTTTTTTCTTTTTCGAAAAAGAAAAAAAAAAATCTCGATAAATAAACGACATAAAAAAAATTTGTAATTTATTTTTTGCTTTTTCAAGAATTTTTTGTCTTTTACGAAAAATACAAAACTGTCGCGCAAAACATTAAGTTAGTCGCAAAAAAAAATCTACCTACCAAAATGGACACTTGGCAACAATGTAGTGGAGTCGCAGGGTCGCACCAAAATAAAATTGGAATTTGGAGTAGCATAGTCTATATAGAGCAAATTCAAAGTGCGACCGACATGTTTTAGTGATTGATTCTTAAAAGAAAACCTATAACACGCCGCTATGGACATGGCGCAAGGCCTATAACGCCCGAAGGACAGTTTGGTGTTGGCGCGCCATACTTGGGTTAAAGGATGGCTGAGCCCCTATAACGGATGGGTAACAAGAGCTTACTTTTAGGCTTACGAGGTTATTTGGTTCGGCTTATAGTTCATAAGCCCAATTTTCTAGCTCACTTTTATACATATAAACTTATTGTGACTTACAAGATAGATAATAAGCTCATACATCACAAAATAAGCTGGAAAATACGAGCTCATTAAATATAAGCCGAACAAATAAGCTTATAAGTCCAAAAATAAGCTTAAATAAACACCCCTTTACTTTTATGATTTGTTACAATTTTTTATGGTCTAATATTTGTGTGTTGATTTTTTCACAAACCCCAATTTATATATATATATATATATATATATATATATATATATATATATATATATATATATATATATATATATATATATATATATATATATATATATATATATATAAAACGTGGTGTATATGCTCAATAATTTTATATGAAATAGAAATTGGATCATTATCAAGACATTTAATGAGGTATGGTTTCATTCTAGCAATATGATACAAATCTTTTTCTTCCATTTGGTAAATCTTTCAACATCTAGTTTGGGAGTAGTAGAGACATAACCATTACTTTTTGAGTCCTGAAGTTGAGGTACATCAGATGACATGGTAGGATCTTAATTTTGAAAACTTATGAACGGTTTATTAAAGAGGCTTTAAAAAACAATCGCTTTGATATCACTTGTTGTTCTCTTTAAAGTGATTGTAATATGAAATCTACGTAATACAATCACTGTTTGTTGGTGATTTTACATCACCAATATGATTTAAGTATAATGGATTGACTTAGTTGACCAATGTGTAATCATGATAAATGTTCAACAAGTCGGGGTTGTGCGGAGTGCACACTTGTATTATGTTATTATGATTATCATCCCGAATCACGGGGGTCTGGGGGCAGCGCCCCCGGTAGCAGGGTTCCAGAGGCGGCAGCCCCTGGTAGCAGGGTCCAAGGGGCAGTTACAATAACTGATTCGGTAGTTAAAATAACTGCTATGGCAGTTACAACCGAATTCAGTTTTATTGGTCGTACGTAAGTTTTCTAACTCTGGTTCTGTTTCATAACAACAAAAACACTTTCACGTTTCAAAATATGAGTTTTATCCGATTTGAGATTTCGATTGAACCATCGAAATACTTCGATCTGAAAGTGTTCACACGACTCTCAGATTACTGTGATCCTACAAATTTCTAACACTTTCTTCATCAAGGAGAAAGATTCGACGTAATGCGATTGAAAGAAATTAAGTTTCTTACAACTAGCACCAAGGATATGTCGGATGAGGATGCCAACTTGCAAAAAGAAGAAATCCGTCGAAACTATAGACGTGACAATTAATTCTCATATTATATATATAAGTTTGTCTGCAGATGATCATGTCTTGGTGGAGAAATGTTGCCTTGCGGATTACAAATTCTCACATGGTGATGTCGTTGTTTTCAGGTATAATTTAGCTTCATTATTACTAATATTAGCGTCTTATATATTAATTGGCATTATGGAGTACCTATTTATGAGTATTTGCTTATATTGTGACATGATTATTTAAACTCATTATTTTTATTTTTGTTATTGTTATTTTGATATTGGGCAATTAATTTGTTGTTTATTTGTGTTTAGGGTTCCAACCGTTTAATGGAGACAGTTCAATGTATTGTGATGATTCAAGGAAGCAGCGTCGACAGCGAAAACGGAAGAGAAATCGAGAAACATGGTATTCTGAATGTGGTTATGGGCGAGAACTTCATGAAGTACTCGTTGGTGTCGTTGATGATTTTTGGATAAAGAACAAAGCTTTGAAAAGTAAGTCTACTCAGAATGGTAATGTTTGATAAAATTCTTAGTTAGAATTCATAAATATATACTTGAACAGATTGCGCTCCTTTTGTAATTTCCTCTGTTTTCTGTCTACTGTGGATTGTAGGGTCTAAATTGTAGCATGTAAATGAACTTGATGTAGCCGTATTTGATTTTACGTTCCTATTATTGTTATTTTTCATCTTTTTCTCGTGCAATGTACTCAATTTTTTGTTGAGGACACTTGTGTACAAATCACGTCGGGTTAGGAAATAGCAAACACATTGCTGTTTCTAGTATAAAGGTAACACTCTAGATATCAAATTAGCTTAATGAATCCTCATATGAGGCTAAAGAGGAAGGAAATGATGTTAGAGTTAAATCTCTTTTGATTTTATTGGTTTCATTAGTTTATAATATTTTAAAGTCAGTAAATTAGATAAAACAAAATTTATGTAGTATGTTCGATGCCGTGAAATTGGTCTTTTCACTACATTAGTTATATCAGCAGTCCAAATTTTTATATTTTGGTTACGGATTCAACTACTAAGTGCTATCAAGTGGTGTGATCCCATAATAATAAGATCATGAGGCGAAAAAGTAGTGCTAAAAATGAAAGCAAAATAGAATTTAACACGCTATGTTATACACAATTTTTGGTCTCTTTTTGCTGTTGAGGCATCTTACTACAAACCACGTAGCTTGATGTTATTCATTGCAGTTTGTCTATAAGAATGATGTGCATTGAATCTTATTTACTGAGGTTTTTTTAAGGAAACGATGGGATAAAGGAAATCGATAATATTAAGTTGGAGAAAAGCGCAAGGGAGAACAAAGGTTATGGATTAGAAGATTTCTATAAATCCTGGACACATACATATTCCGCCTACTCATCAGATGACTCAGATTCAGATCATACAGTTTCCATTGGTGAAGAACTACAAGAAGGTGGTGTTTTGATTTTTTAATTCTTGATCTGGATTTTGTATCTAATTGTTAGTAAAATCATAATATAGGCTGATGAAGAATGTCCACAGTTTTGATATGAATTTTCAAACGTAATAGTTTGAAATGCTAATAAAAAGTGCAACTGTTGCCATCTGACTTGTCGAGATAAGACGGCTCATATCCAAACACCAGCTTAATTTTTAACTGCATTTTTTCTTACCTGTGTTGTATTATTATTTGAATAGGATCCACAGTTGCTTTTAGTTCAAAGGCAAGGCTCGAGATATCAAATAAGCTCAGTGAATCATCATTTGAAGAAGGAAGTGATGTGGAAGGTACACTTGTATTTATACTATACGTTTCATTTGTCTGTAATATTCAGTTGTAACAAATAAAAGCAAATAAAACTTAACATCCTATGATTGTTACAGTCTAGTATTTATCATACTATAAATCTAATTAGGCTTATACCTACAAACCTAATATAGCATAATGTTGTTTCTTGTATTGTTTTGTATATTTACGATGTTTTTTGAATCTTATTACTGCATCTTCTTGATAGAGAAACCTGAGATAAAACATAGCGACAATATTGATTTGGAGAAAAGGGCAAGGTGCGTTTCAGCAGATTTCCCTGAAACCGGGACACATGCATACTTGAAGAAGCAGAAGAAGGTGATGTTTCTTGATTCAGGTCTTACCCTTGTCATTCCTAAGGAAGAAGAAAAAGAATTTGATGAAGAAGGTGATGTTTCTTGATTCTTGGTTTTTGGTTCTTGATCCTTGATTTGTATTGCTGTTTCTAATGTTTATACCATAACAGAAGCTTATGAAGATCTTCAAATGTCGAGAAAATATGATCATGAAAGTCAAAATAGTGCAAAATCAGACTATTGTTCTAGTAAAAGTGAGAGTGATAACTTGGGCGATTTCGAATATTCACTACCAAACAAGGTATTTGTGGAAAACATCAAGGAAGAAGATTGGTTTGGATCAGTTGACAGTCAAGAGAGCACTCATTCACTACCAATAACAAACATGAAGAAAATGAGTGAAAAACAAAGGGATGGCTTTCCCTATATTTATGCTGATGATAAAGCAAATGTGAATGGAGAATTAAAGGATCATTACATTAAAGCTGAGCAAGAAAATGGTATCAAGGATCATGAACTTAAAAAAGTTAGACGAAAAAAGGCTGGTGGTTCTGCAAATGCTATTTTGGACTCGATTATTAAAAGGGAAGATATTCATGGCAAGGAGAATGATGAGTGTATACCTCTAAAATTCAAATTTGATGATAGTGATGACGATTCTTCAAGTCAAGCAACTGATGACCCGAATGTGGACGGGCTATTCCAAGAGATGGGTTTTCTACTCGAATGCGAAGAGATAGGTTCCTACAGAACTCCAACTCCAACTCCAACTCCAACTCCAACTCCAACGGTTAGTTTCCTTTTTCTTTTATTTTTTTTGTTAGAGGTGACAGTTTTAACTCATTTACGGATGAATGGGTTTATTTGGGTTATATCCGATATGAGTCAGATTTGTTGACTGGACCGAACAGTCAAGTGGGTTACAAGTCTGCAAATTCCCATCATTATAGTAATACATTATACAGATAACCACCTAAGTCTTTTTATTCAAGGATTTAGATTATTATTGTTATCATTAAGGCATTCATAAAAAATAAATAAATAAATAAATAAAGAGTGTTAGCAGGTTAATTGAGGGGACCCGTTTTGACCCATTAGCCGATCTGTGTGACCCATCCATCTTGCCACTGTGCTTTCTTGTTTGCAATATTATCCATCTTTTTCAAAATTGTAAATTCTAACTATATTCTATGAAGGTCGAGTATGAAGAGAAAGATGATGACAATGATGATACCAAGAGAAGTCTGCTCAAACTTTGCCAAAGGGGGGATCACGAGGATGTCTACCTTGAAGAGCAAGTGGGCATGAGATGTCGTTTATGTGGAGCTGTCCTTGTTGAGAGCAGATATGTGATACCGAAACAAGTAAGTAGCTTATATTAAGAGGTGTCAACATGGGCCGGGCGGGCGGGCGAGCGGGTTCAGCAATGGGTCAAAACAGGTCGGACCAGGTTGGGTTGACCTGCAAACACTTTCTGGTCCATACTTTTCAAAATTTGTAGTGTTTGACCCAGGTTTGACCTGTGACACAACCCAAATCACCACATTCATGAGTAGTCCAACTAGCTACTATAATTCTTGATGTATCTCATGTTTCTCATGACAGAATTGTGAACTAAACTAATTACTATCGAGTTGCAGGCAACTATCACACCTGATAAGTCACAAGTAAGAAGTTATCAACAGTTACCCACTTCGACAAACCTAAGTTTCAAAGCTTCAGATTATAAACAATTTGAAATTTGCCAACAAACTGAAGGAACAGTTCGGGAACTCATCCCTACCAGACTTCAAGAACATATGTATCGCCATCAACAAGAAGGGTTCAAGTTTTTGTGGGAAAATTTGGCAGGAACTACCAAGCTTTCAGGATTACAGAAACTTGATAAACACAGTGGTGGTGGCTGCATCATATCACATGCTCCTGGTACCGGTAAAACCTTATTGACCATTGTATTTATCCAATCGTTTCTCAAGAAATTTCCCAAATGTTGTCCACTCATTGTTGCTCCTGCCACCATGCTTCTAACATGGGAAGCCGAATTCAAGAAATGGCAAGTCGGCTTTTCATTTTTTAACCTTAACAACTCTGAGAATTTGAGAAAAGAAAGGATCAATAGTAATTTCAGACAGATTAGGGATTTTACCCGTGCAACGAAGATAAGATCTTGGAGTAGTGGTGGAATTGTTCTTGGAGTGAGCTACAGTCTGTTTCAGAAACTAGTTGGGATCAAGAACAAGAAGAACATGGTATCTAGAAAAATAGGAACTTTGCTGCTTGATATTCCTGAATTAGTAGTTCTTGATGAGGGACACACACCCCGTAATCAAACAAGCAACATTTGGAACACACTTTTGAAGCTCAAAACCAAACGTCGTGTAATTTTATCAGGAACTCCATTTCAAAACAACTTCAGGGAGTTGTTTAATACTTTGCGGTTAGTAAGGCCAGCAACGGCCACAAATCTTGTGAAGGAAAAAGTTTTTGCAGACATGATTCATCCGAGGAACAAGAAGAAAGCTAGCGATAAATTGACTTCTGAAGATATTGAGAAGCTCAAAGCAATTATTTCGCCTTTTGTTCATGTCCACAAAGGACATATTCTTGAAAACAAGCTACCCGGTTTAAAACAAAGTGTCATTCTTCTGAATCCATTTCCGTTACAAAAGAGCTTTATTGAAAATTTGGGAGACTTAGCTAAGACATTTGAGTATGAACATAAGGTGGCATTAGTGTCTGTTCATCCATCTTTGATCCTCCATTCTTCACTATCTGAGAAGGACGAAAACTCAGTGAACAAACAAGAACTCGAAAAAGTAAGACTTTGCCCTGATGTTGGTGTGAAAACGAAGTTTGTTGTGGAGTTAATTCGCCTCAGTGTATCACTAAATGAAAAAGTTTTGATCTTTAGCCAGTATATCCGGCCGTTGAACTTGTTGAATGAGCAAATTACTCAGACTTTTGATTGGAACGTTGGAAAGGAGATCTTGATGATAAAAGGTGTTTTACATCAGAAGGATAGGCAAATGATCATAAACGAGTTCAATGATCCAAATAGCAAAGTGAAAGTATTGTTGGCATCCACAAAAAGTTGTTCTGAAGGGATACATCTTGTTTGGTGCTTCTCGTGTGGTTCTTTTGGATGTTGTTTGGAATCCGGCTGTTGAAAAACAAGCTATCAGTCGAGCTTATCGGCTTGGTCAAAAGAAAGTGGTGCACACTTATCATTTGATGGTGGCTGGCACGACTGAGGAGGAGAAGTATGATGTACAGGTGGAGAAAGGACGGTTAGCTGAGATGGTCTTTTCTTCATCTGGCGAGGAACCGAAGAACAAGAATGCTTTTGAGCTGAATGATATAATTTTGGAAGAAATGGTGGATCATCCAAAATTGAAAGATATGTTCAAAAAGATTAAGTACCCAGAAAATTAAATATGAATGCTTTTGAATGAAGAGCAAAATGCTATAACATAACTTCTAGTTTAATCAGACATAAGCTATTAATCGAGCTTATCAGCACAAACAAGAATATTAGTGATAGTTTTGATTACTTATGTACTTTTTGTCGAATTATTGAATTATTAGCATAAAACCATTACTTGATTTTTTGTATTTAGATGCTATGAAGTTCAATGATACTATTGTATCTTTTTCGGGGTTTAAAGTATTCCATTACATCAAACCTTACAGCTGCAAATGCAACCTTTGCTGTTTTAGTTAGCATGATGTACCATTTTCTCTAACAAATATTTCATATAATGTTCAAGTAACTACTGTTAGTGTAGGTATATTTAGTATAATGCCAATGTGAATTGGTGCAATTACGATGTTTTATCGTGTAGACTGGTAATTGCTTGCGTTACTTGTACTTTGCAGTTTGCAATCTTTGAATAATGGCCAAAAATGAAATCTTAAGAGTATTACAAGTGCGTGTTGCGAGTATCTTTTTAGCTGTTGTGGTCTTGTTTAGGACTCTGAAACTTTGTGGGGGGTTATTCTTTACGGTAAAAATCTTAATGGGCTCATATAAAACTAGTTTTCGGTTATTACTAGGGGTGTTCATCTTTTCGGTTATCGGGTTATTCGGTTTATTTGATTCAGTGAGTTCGGTAATTTTTTTTGGTAAAGCCGAAAACCGGAAACGGAATTCAAATTGTACTTAACCGAACTGAAAACTGAATTTGAATTCGGTTAATCTGAATTACACATTTTTTTTTTAATTTAATAATATAGATTTTTAGAAAAAAAAAATACTTCAAGCTTAAAAAGTGTTTAATTTACACTAAGAAAAGAATCTAATGGTATTTTTACATATAAAAGATATATAGAATTATATGAATTTGGTTTTTGGTTCGATTTTAACACATGCGGTTCGGTTATAAATTCGGTTTGGTTTTTTTCATGAGGATTGCTACATCTACATACATTTTACAAAAATAAATCCACACAAGGAGGTGGCAACGTGTGATTGGTGTGATGAAATAGAAGAAGGAGAAAGTATATCAAAATACGCCAATCACATGTTGCCACCTCCTTGTGTGGATTTGTTTTTGTAAAATGTATGTGGTTGTAGCAATTCTCTTTTTTCAGTTCAGTTCAATTTTGGTTTTTGATTCCTGTGGATATTACCCGAATTGTAAAAACCTCCTGTTATTTATTTATTTATTTGAGGGGCAATTTACTGCAAAAAAAAAATAAATAAATAAAAAATAAAAATCCGCTATATAACCAATGGCTAAAGATAGGGACCAAAAGAAACATATAGAGAATACATTTTTGAACACCCCTAGTTATTATTTCTTCTGAGTACAATTGAATTTTGCACCATTTCCCTATATTGGTTAGTTGTCAAGGTATAATTGCCATTTACGTCTTGTCATCATTTGAATATATTTGGCGCTTTATTCCTTGTTTTGGTAAAAATTGTAAAATTTTACTCTTTAACAAAGTAAAAGTGAAACGATTGTATACTTCTTTTTCCCATTATAGCTATTGGTGCATTATTCCTTGTGCACAAACTCTCATCATCTTGAATATGAGGATTTTAAGGGCTTGGATCAAGAGCTCTCTCTCTCTCTCTCTCTCTCTCTCTCTCTCTCTCTCTCATCCAAACCAAACACGAAAACAACCTTAAATATTTATGTTCGAATCATTAAACCTACGGGTAGGTCTCTCTCTCTCTCTCTCTCTCACTCTCTCTCTCTCTCTCTCTCTCTCTCTCTCTCTCTCTCTCCCTCACTACATTTTGTTTTTTTTTTTTTTTTTTTTTTTATTTTTTATTTTTTTTTTTTTTTTTTTTTGTTTTTTT
>LBNU01001963.1:199775-234775 GCA_014162995.1 Artemisia annua | reverse complement strand
AAAAAAAAAAAAAAAAAAAAAAAATTGAATTAATTAAGTAATATAAAAACTGTTTGTTTGTGACTTAATAGAAAAAGATTACCGAAAATATTAAGTAATAAAACTGAGGTTGTCTGCATTAAGTCATCTATTAATTAACATGACTTAATGAAAAAAATTAAATAAACAGACCCTTAGCCTTAAAAGAAATGGAAATGTGATGTGAGAAACTTTACAACACACTACAAATATGATCTACAATAATACAAATCTACTTCTAAAAAATGTTTTGATAACCGTAAATTATAGAAAACTCGTAGATAAACTTTTGACGTAATAACATCTATGTTATAAGTTGGAAAAACATTGTTTATTTATTTTCTTAAGTTATTATAAATGACAACACTAATATTTCTTTGAAACTTTTGCTATGTATAATCAATTACATATGGTATAAACAAGTTAAGAAAATATATTTATTGTTGAAATACAATTTAGCTTGCATTTGAAGCTTTATCTTAGACTAGACGAGTACCCGTGCATAACAACGAAATTTTATAACGACAGATAATTTTAGTAATAAAATATAGTTTATGGGTTATAAATGAAAAATAATAAAAGTTTAAGGATTTGGCGATTAAACATAATGTTTTGAACCCGGTTCGACCCGGGTAGTTCAATCGGTTGAACCGTTCCGGTCGAAAACGGGTCAATTTAAACAGGGTTAACCCGACGGGTTAGGTCGAAAAAATGGGTCAAATTAAACCGAGTCAACCCGCCAGGTTTGAAGTGTCCCGGGTCAACTCGCCGGGTATGAAGCATCCCAGAAAAACTTGGTTTTCGATATGTATTAATAATTTCCTTTTGAAACATATGTTTTAACATTTTATTTTTTAGTTTCAACATTTCTTTTATTCTGATTTTTAAATTTTTTCTTATCTAATATAAATTTTTCAACATTTCACATATTGACTTTTTTACTTTTCCACATTGACCGTTTTGCTTTTATATGTAGTGTAGATGAAAAAGTGAATTACACAATGAACCGGAATTTCACTTTCAAGTAACTTTTGCAGACAATTACACCATTAGTTCCCATGTTTTCATTTTACAGATTTTGATCCAAAAACCTAACAACCATTAAAAGTTAGTTAAATATGAATCGTGATGCATGTGAGGCCGGGTAAGTTAGTCTTTGCACAACTCTTATTTCCCAAATACTCGATGACGCTAATCTATCTTTCTTAAACAATACATAGTCATGCAGAATCGGTTCTTTCTCTCTTTACACTCACCTTACTCATTTCATTTGACTAAAAGAAAAACACGCAATCCTTTAAAACTCAAACTTTTTGTTCAGCTTCAACTT
Source organism: Artemisia annua (assembly GCA_014162995.1). NCBI lineage: Eukaryota > Viridiplantae > Streptophyta > Magnoliopsida > Asterales > Asteraceae > Artemisia > Artemisia annua. The sequence continues at coordinate 233,427 of LBNU01001963.1, read as the reverse complement.
CATCATTGGCTCTCCACCCGTGTTACCTTCTTGTTATAGATCTAGACGTGGTGTAGGGATGGCAAAAGCACCCGAAACCGACGGGGAAAACCAAAACCCGAACCGGTTGGGTCGGGTTCGGGGGCGGGTTGGCGGGTTTGGATGCGGGTTTGGGTATTGATATATGTTTTTTGGCGGGTACGGGTTTGGGTACGGGTTCTGGTAATACCCGTCCAATTACCCGTACCCGTACCCGTATCCGTTTACCCGAATCTATACCCNAAAAAAAAAAAAAAAAAATCATCCCACCCCCTCTAACGGGGTTGAAATTGAAAATACTAATTGAGGTGGAGGTAAGTTAAGGTGAGTTATAGGTGAGTTATGCTACCGGAGTGGAAAGCCAAGAGTTAAGGTTAAAAGATAAAAGCTGATGTGACGCTGACGTGGCAGTGCGTTAAGTTTTAACGTGTGGTCACGTTACCGCATGCTATAAGGCAATTTGCGTGCGCTATGATTACTCATCATATCCCATCACACATTAACAATCTCAATTTAAAATCCATACTTTCCGTCAATTTATATTACCAAAAATCAACTCTTATACAACTTGCACCGCTACGCATTACTATAAAAACTCCAAAAAGTAACGAAAAATAGTAAGTTTAGAAACAAGTAAATTTCTTGGCTTCCTTACAAAAAAACCACATCAATTAAAAACCCGCCATAACTCATCTCTCTCTCACACACTTTAAAAACACACACTTGTCACTGATGCTTCATATTCTTTGTTTAAAAACAGTTCACTTTTTCATATGACCATAACAAAAAAAAAAACTTCAACAAATTCATACTCTTAAACAACATTGTTTGATCATAATGGATTTTTTTAAATTGCCCGTTGGAAAAAGAACTAGACATCAACGGCAACTCTATGCTCAAGGTATAGTAGTAACTAATTTAGCTGCTTGTTTAAATATTTGATACTTCTTTTGATATGTGTTTAATGTAGATATGTAGCATCTTGCTCACTCATGAATCTTTATCCCTTAAATCGATGACTTAATACTTGTGTTGCGAAGAAGATTCTTTTGAATCTTGGTCATAACCAGCTTTTTTTTTTTTTTTTTTTTTTTGTGTGTGTGTGTTGTGAAACGAACTCGTTATCAAAGATTAGTTTATGCTCAAAGTACTAGTTAATGGTGTGTATTAATTTATGTTTTTGTATAGGTTGTTTGTATTTTAGTTTTTCACATGATTTTTTTATGTTGTTGGTCATATATTTAGCATGTGGGTAAAATGATTTTCTATTAATGTTACTGTATTTGTTTAGGGCTATATGGGATAGATGAATCACAGAGTTGCGGTTCTTCAAAGAATCAAGATTGGAAGCGAAAGAGAGAGACTAATAATAAAGGTATCATTTTTTAGCCTAAGTTTTTAATCTGTTTAATGTGGAATGCAGTAAACTTAGGTGTTAGTGTTACTTTATTGTCAACATAGTGTCTTTAGTTACACGTTGACCAACTTTTTTAGGTCTGTAAAACCCCAACAATGCTTGAATTTTGTTGATTTAGTGTGATGTGATACCGAATGAGAGTTTTTAGTATCATTGAATATATACGAATTGCGAGGGTTACCATATAAGATGTATTTCTACGACCATTTGGTCATTAATAAGATGAACAAGGGATGCTTTTTACTGCTTCGTGCTAGAAAGCGATTATTGTAATTTTCTTGGGATTTGTGCACTAACTTTCACAATCCTTTTATTCTTAGGATCCGAATGTGCTCCTAGATCAACGAAAAGAAAACTTGATGAAGCCATCAAAGTTGAAAATTTGTCGAGTGATGAGTCTGATTCTGAAGAGGAAGAAAGCAGTGAAATTGGTAATGTGTTAAAAGGACGTTTTACAACATTTGCTTATAAGTTGCAGTTTCTGTGTCTAATTGTATAATGTTTTATATAGCATTTAAATACAATGTTAGATTGAGATAGATAAAACAAAATTTTGATTGTATTTATATAGTATTGAAATACTTTGTTAGATTTTATAATGTTATTTTGTATTATTTAGATTATAATTGTACATCTTACTTTGGTTATAAATTTCTTTGTGTAGGATCTGGGGACAATTTTACATCAAGCGAGTCTGATGAATCCTCAAGTGATGATGATTCCAGTGAAGACAAAAGTGAAGAGGAAGGTGGATCTCTTTTGTGATATCATTGTATTGTTTTATAACTTTTTCACTTTTTCATAAAAGAATTCATCTTGACATCTTCAATGGCAACTTCCTACGATGTATTTCAACGAATATTTGGTTCATTGATTAGATGAACAGGGGATGTTCTTTAATGCTTAGTGCTAAAAATTGATTCTTGTTGTTTTTGATTTGTGTGCTATCATTCACAGCTTTTTTTTTTTTTTTTTTTTCTCTCTCCGTAGGATCCAATGGCGCTGGTAGATCAACAAAAAGAAAACTTGATGATGCCATCAAAGTTGAAAAATCGTCGAGTGATGACTCTGATTCTGAAGAGGAAGAAAGCAATAAAAATGGTAAAGTGTTTTAAAGGACCTTATATAACATTTACTTTTAAGTTGCAGTTTTTGTGTTTGATTGTATAATGTTTTACATCAGCATTTAGATTAAGAGGGAAACTGGATGAAGCCAAGAACGTTGGCTAATTAATGGTCTGCAGGAAAAGACATTGAAAATAGTACCCTTATAGAGGAGGGATCCCCTGAACATTTAGGGTGTGTTAAAATCAGTTTTGATTTGCATAAAGGACTCACTATAAGTAAATTTTATATTAAGATAAATTTAATATAGCTAGTTTCAGTAACTTAGTTATGTTGCGTCATGTAAGTCACAAATATTACTAAGAAAACACACATCCAGACACTCCTTAGATTCTACTTTCTAGTGTATCATACTTACTTGGGTTGTAAATTTCTTTGTGGTAGGATCCGGGGACAATTTTAGATCAAGCGAGTCTGAGTCTAGTGAAGACAAAAGTGACGAGGAAGTTGAATCTCTTTTGTTATATCATTGTAATCGTTTTCAGTTTACACTTTTTGCAAAAAAAAACTCGTCTTAGCGTCTTCAATGGAAACTAGCTTCCAACCCAAAGTACTAATTAAACTGCTTATTTGCTTGAATTGCTTCTGTATCGAGTAGTTTCTTTTCTTACATGATTTCTAAAAGATGATTAATCGTAAAAATTGCTAAATGATTATGTGTAGGATCCGACGACCCTTCCAGATTAAATAAAGTTGATAAATCCTCAAGTAGCGAGGTTCAAGAGGACGAATGTGATGAAAAAGGTAAATCCCTTATGATATTTTAGGATCTATTCGTTTATACTATTTTCATTTGTCGCAAAAAGAACTCGCCTTTGATGGCAACTTTAGCTGGAGGTACTAATTAAACTACGTTTTCTTGCTTTTTAAATGAGTTGTTTCTTTCTTTAGGTGATTATTAATGCTGACTGATTATACAATTGTTTAATGTTTATGCTTTTTCTTTTCTAAACAAAAGTTTCTCATTTGTGTCTTAGATAATTAATCCTGTCAATGATATTTGTATAGTGTTTGATGGAGCCAATTCGAGGACTTGTGGTTCTTCAAGTGGTTATGAGCAAGATGATACTGAAATTATTGACGTAGATGATTATTGGATTACTCGTAAAGGTAATGTTTACTATGAAATTTTAATATAGTTTTTTGATTTAATTATTGTAGAATGTTAATTAAGTTGTGAACAGATTGCATTATTTTTTTTGTAATGTACTATCAACCAGCCTTTATTTATTTATNAAGCATCATATTTACCACACAAATTTATTTCTAGTATAAATAATAGTTTTAATTTGAATGTGCCAATTTACATGTGAGTCTATTTTGTGTTGTTTATACAATAGTTTGTGTTTATTTATGTTATTTAAATGATCTGATAATCTTTTTTATAACTATTGTTTAGAAAAAAAAGAGTATAATGGTTTTCTAACTATTTTATTAATCTGATTTTTATTTTTATTAATAGTTATATATAAAATTCTATAAAATACACAAACGTTTCTGGCCGTACCCGTTTCTTGAGTTTTGGGACATTGGCGTTTCTAAGTACCCGTTTCCGTCCCCGTCCCCGTTTCCGTATCCGTCCCCGTGCAACATAGCCAGACACTCCTTAGATTCTACTTTCTAGTGTATCATACTTACTTGGGTTGTAAATTTCTTTGTGGTAGGATCCGGGGACAATTTTAGATCAAGCGAGTCTGAGTCTAGTGAAGACAAAAGTGACGAGGAAGTTGAATCTCTTTTGTTATATCATTGTAATCGTTTTCAGTTTACACTTTTTGCAAAAAAAAAAAACTCGTCTTAGCGTCTTCAATGGAAACTAGCTTCCAACCCAAAGTACTAATTAAACTGCTTATTTGCTTGAATTGCTTCTGTATCGAGTAGTTTCTTTTCTTACATGATTTCTAAAAGATGATTAATCGTAAAAATTGCTAAATGATTATGTGTAGGATCCGACGACCCTTCCAGATTAAATAAAGTTGATAAATCCTCAAGTAGCGAGGTTCAAGAGGACGAATGTGATGAAAAAGGTAAATCCCTTATGATATTTTAGGATCTATTCGTTTATACTATTTTCATTTGTCGCAAAAAGAACTCGCCTTTGATGGCAACTTTAGCTGGAGGTACTAATTAAACTACGTTTTCTTGCTTTTTAAATGAGTTGTTTCTTTCTTTAGGTGATTATTAATGCTGACTGATTATACAATTGTTTAATGTTTATGCTTTTTCTTTTCTAAACAAAAGTTTCTCATTTGTGTCTTAGATAATTAATCCTGTCAATGATATTTGTATAGTGTTTGATGGAGCCAATTCGAGGACTTGTGGTTCTTCAAGTGGTTATGAGCAAGATGATACTGAAATTATTGACGTAGATGATTATTGGATTACTCGTAAAGGTAATGTTTACTATGAAATTTTAATATAGTTTTTTGATTTAATTATTGTAGAATGTTAATTAAGTTGTGAACAGATTGCATTATTTTTTTTGTAATGTACTATCAACCAGCCTTTATTTATTTATTTATTTTTATTATTTTTTTCCCTCTGTTTTGTTAGTTAACCAACTTTTTACATCAGAAAACCCATTAAAGTTTCAAAAATTTGATTCAAGGCAACCACATTACAGTAATTAGATTTTGTATTTGATAACAAGTGCTAAGAAACACTCTATAATTTATTAGATTCATTTATACCATTCACAAACCTTTAACCGTTTTCCCTCAGGATACAAGGGGTCTTCTAGCTCAACAAAAAGAAAACTTGACGAAGCCAAACCAGTCGATAAATCATTGGTTGATGAGTCCGAAGAAGAACTAAGCAAAGAAAATGGTACTTTTTTCCGGATTGACCTTTTGTAACAGTTTGATTTAATAAAGGTTTATATAGCATCTAAGTACTATAGTAGCTAGAGAAGAAAAGCTGATGAAGCCAAGAGGTTTACTAATCATTGGTTATAATGACATTATAAACGGTTGCTAATACAGGGGCATAATCTCATGTTGAGTATACTAATCAGTTGTATAACAGTAATAACATTGTACGGTAAAAATCTTCATATTTCCAGAAACATGTATGTACTTTTTACAAGAAAATTGATTATTAATACAAATTAAATGATAAATAACTATATATAGCATTGGTCAATTAGTTATCTTTCAAGTAGCAGAAAAATCCTTTAAAATGGGAACACATACCTGCATATCTTACTCATCAGACGAGTTTCATTCAGATAATATAGTTGTGACTGATGATGAAGAAGAAGGTAATGCTTCTTAGTTCTTTATCTTAGATGTGGGACCCATTGATTTATAAAGGGTGAATGCAGGTTACGTTTCATATCTTATGGTTTAAACGGGTAAAAGAGTTTAGGTGAAAAAGATAGCTAAAAAAAAAAGAAAAAAAAAAAGAAAACAGGTCATATGGTTACGAGGTAAAAGTCCCCAAAGTTTATCTTTATGCATAGTACCTCTCAAATCATTTTAGAAGCAAGAGTAATATTCTTAATAAGCATTTCGTAAAAATATGTGGCAGAGTAATTGTTTATGTCTTTATCTAAAAATATTGGACCAAAAGGGTTGTGGGTCAACATAATCCGATCCGTTTTGACCTGCACAAAAAATAATAAAATATTACTCCGTATACATTGTGACATCTTACCCAACTTGCCCATTTTGCCACGTCTACTTGATCTGTAGTTTTGTATCTAACTGTTAAAAGTGTAACAGAGGATGAAGCTGTTCGAGATCCCAGCAACGATCACCATGGAAATCAAAATAACAGCACGACAACTGAAGCTGAGCTTATTGATTCTAGTGAAAGTGATAGTGATAGCTCGGGCTGGAAGAATTATTTTCCACCAAACAAGACCCCAAACCATCTATCAGCTAATAAGCAATCTCCATCGAGTAACACAAAAGATCTTTTTTCTGGATCAGTCAAGAAAAAAGTTGCTGAACAAGATGAGAAGGAAAAAGTTCGATCAATCAACAGAAATGATCACTCAGTAAATAAAGAAATTGATGATTTAATTGATGGTATTGATACCCATGAAAATGCAAATGCGAAGGGCCAAGTAAGAGGTCCTTACATGACTGATAATGGTGTCAAATATCAAAGATCTAAAAAGGGTAGACCAAAAGATAATGGTGGTTCTATAGATGCTATATTGGCTTCAATTATTGGGAAAGAAGACGTTCATGAGAAAGAGGGTGGTTCTTGTATTCCTTTAAAGTTCAGATTTGATGATAGCGATGACGAGTCTGCAAGTCAAATAACCGATGAATCAGATGTCGAAGCTCTATTTCAACAGATTGATTTAGAGCTCCAGTCTGAAGAAATAGGTTCCTATGGAAACTCAAAGGTTAGTTTCTTTTCTTGTCTTGCATTTAGTAAAAGAAATTGACCTGTTTATCGCGTTGGAAAATGCACTCTTTCGAGTGTAAATTCTTACTTTATCTTCTGTTTATGAAGGTTGAGAATCAAGTCAAAGATGGTTATGAGGTCCATGATAATGAAGCAACACATTTTAATTGTGAAAGGGGGAATCATGGCGATTTCTACTTTGAAGAGCAAACAGGCTTGAGATGCCGTTTATGTGGAGCTGTACTTCTTGAGAGCCGATATGTGATACCAAAGCTAGTGAGTAACTTTTAACTTTTGATACTTTTCTTTGTCCTCATGACAGATCAGATTATCAGATTCTAATTATTCACGTTCGTATAATCATTTTCAAAACTCACATTTAAGTTATACTCACTCTTTAACAAATTAGTACCATCACATATTTCAGGCAAACTATGCACCTGCTAGGTCAAGAAGAGGTTATCATTCCAATGAACAACAATTCTTTCCCTCTGAAAACCCCTATTTCCAAGTTTCAGACGGGAAGCTTCTTAAAGTTTGCATGCAAACTAAAGGAACTGCATGGGAACTTATTCCTAAAAACATTCAGGGACATTTGTATCCCCATCAACAAGAAGGGTTCAAGTTCTTATGGGAAAATTTGGCTGGGACTGTCGAGCTTCAAGGATTACAAAATCTTGGGCCATGTGGCGGTGGCATTGGTGGTGGTTGCATCATCTCTCATGCTCCTGGTACCGGTAAAACCCTATTAACCATTGTATTTCTTGAGTCGTTTCTTAAGAAATTTCCGAAATGTTGCCCTCTTATCATTGTTCCGTCGAACATGCTTGATACATGGGAAGCTGAATTCAAAAAATGGCAAGTTGGGTTCTCGTTTATTAACCTCAATGCCACCGACTCTTTGAGCAAAGAAATGAATATCAGTTCCCGAAATAATACAGATTTGATACGTGCGATGANATAACATTGTACGGTAAAAATCTTCATATTTCCAGAAACATGTATGTACTTTTTACAAGAAAATTGATTATTAATACAAATTAAATGATAAATAACTATATATAGCATTGGTCAATTAGTTATCTTTCAAGTAGCAGAAAAATCCTTTAAAATGGGAACACATACCTGCATATCTTACTCATCAGACGAGTTTCATTCAGATAATATAGTTGTGACTGATGATGAAGAAGAAGGTAATGCTTCTTAGTTCTTTATCTTAGATGTGGGACCCATTGATTTATAAAGGGTGAATGCAGGTTACGTTTCATATCTTATGGTTTAAACGGGTAAAAGAGTTTAGGTGAAAAAGATAGCTAAAAAAAAAAGAAAAAAAAAAAGAAAACAGGTCATATGGTTACGAGGTAAAAGTCCCCAAAGTTTATCTTTATGCATAGTACCTCTCAAATCATTTTAGAAGCAAGAGTAATATTCTTAATAAGCATTTCGTAAAAATATGTGGCAGAGTAATTGTTTATGTCTTTATCTAAAAATATTGGACCAAAAGGGTTGTGGGTCAACATAATCCGATCCGTTTTGACCTGCACAAAAAATAATAAAATATTACTCCGTATACATTGTGACATCTTACCCAACTTGCCCATTTTGCCACGTCTACTTGATCTGTAGTTTTGTATCTAACTGTTAAAAGTGTAACAGAGGATGAAGCTCTTCGAGATCCCAGCAACGATCACCATGGAAATCAAAATAACAGCACGACAACTGAAGCTGAGCTTATTGATTCTAGTGAAAGTGATAGTGATAGCTCGGGCTGGAAGAATTATTTTCCACCAAACAAGACCCCAAACCATCTATCAGCTAATAAGCAATCTCCATCGAGTAACACAAAAGATCTTTTTTCTGGATCAGTCAAGAAAAAAGTTGCTGAACAAGATGAGAAGGAAAAAGTTCGATCAATCAACAGAAATGATCACTCAGTAAATAAAGAAATTGATGATTTAATTGATGGTATTGATACCCATGAAAATGCAAATGCGAAGGGCCAAGTAAGAGGTCCTTACATGACTGATAATGGTGTCAAATATCAAAGATCTAAAAAGGGTAGACCAAAAGATAATGGTGGTTCTATAGATGCTATATTGGCTTCAGTTATTGGGAAAGAAGACGTTCATGAGAAAGAGGGTGGTTCTTGTATTCCTTTAAAGTTCAGATTTGATGATAGCGATGACGAGTCTGCAAGTCAAATAACCGATGAATCAGATGTCGAAGCTCTATTTCAACAGATTGATTTAGAGCTCCAGTCTGAAGAAATAGGTTCCTATGGAAACTCAAAGGTTAGTTTCTTTTCTTGTCTTGCATTTAGTAATAGAAATTGACCTGTTTATCGCGTTGGAAAATGCACTCTTTCGAGTGTAAATTCTTACTTTATCTTCTGTTTATGAAGGTTGAGAATCAAGTCAAAGATGGTTATGAGGTCCATGATAATGAAGCAACACATTTTAATTGTGAAAGGGGGAATCATGGCGATTTCTACTTTGAAGAGCAAACAGGCTTGAGATGCCGTTTATGTGGAGCTGTACTTCTTGAGAGCCGATATGTGATACCAAAGCTAGTGAGTAACTTTTAACTTTTGATACTTTTCTTTGTCCTCATGACAGATCAGATTATCAGATTCTAATTATTCACGTTCGTATAATCATTTTCAAAACTCACATTTAAGTTATACTCACTCTTTAACAAATTAGTACCATCACATATTTCAGGCAAACTATGCACCTGCTAGGTCAAGAAGAGGTTATCATTCCAATGAACAACAATTCTTTCCCTCTGAAAACCCCTATTTCCAAGTTTCAGACGGGAAGCTTCTTAAAGTTTGCATGCAAACTAAAGGAACTGCATGGGAACTTATTCCTAAAAACATTCAGGGACATTTGTATCCCCATCAACAAGAAGGGTTCAAGTTCTTATGGGAAAATTTGGCTGGGACTGTCGAGCTTCAAGGATTACAAAATCTTGGGCCATGTGGCGGTGGCATTGGTGGTGGTTGCATCATCTCTCATGCTCCTGGTACCGGTAAAACCCTATTAACCATTGTATTTCTTGAGTCGTTTCTTAAGAAATTTCCGAAATGTTGCCCTCTTATCATTGTTCCGTCGAACATGCTTGATACATGGGAAGCTGAATTCAAAAAATGGCAAGTTGGGTTCTCGTTTATTAACCTCAATGCCACCGACTCTTTGAGCAAAGAAATGAATATCAGTTCCCGAAATAATACAGATTTGATACGTGCGATGAAGATAAGATGTTGGTGTGGCGGTGGAAGTGTTCTTGGAGTAAGCTACAGTTTGTATGAAAAAATAATCGGGAATACGAAAACGAAGAATGTGAATCTTGGGAAGATGGGGAATCTTTTGCTCGATATGCCTGGATTAGTAATTCTTGATGAAGGACACACACCTCGTAATCAAAGAAGCAACATTTGGAACATACTTTTAAAGCTCAAAACCAAAAAGCGAGTGATTTTATCAGGAACCCCGTTTCAAAACAACTTTCAGGAGTTGTTTAATACTTTGCGTTTAGTAAGGCCAGAAACCGTGGCCAACATCGGGAATGAGAAGATTTTTGCAGATATGATTCAGCGGAAGAAAAAAAATAAATCGAGAAGTATGTCAACTCCTGAAGATATTGAAAAGCTCAAAAAGATTATTGCGCCTTTTGTTAATGTCCACAAAGGACATATTCTTGAAAGCAAGCTTCCTGGTTTAAAGCAAAGTATCGTACTTCTGAATCCACCCCCACTTCAGAAGGGTTTAATCGAAATTTTGGATAAATCATCAACTACTTTCGAATCTGAACATAAAGTTGCTTTGGTCTCCACTCACCCATATTTGATCCTCAGCTGCATTTTAACTGAAAAGGAAAAAAAAGGAACAAACAAACGGAAGCTCGAAAAGGTGAGACTTCACCCTGATGTTGGTGTGAAAACAAGGTTTGTTATGGAGGTAATTCGTCTCAGTGTACCACTAAATGAAAAAGTGTTGATCTTTAGTCAGTATACCGCACCATTAGACTTGTTAAAAGACCAAATCGCCCATGTTTTCGGTTGGGATTTTGGACGGGAAATTATGCTCATAAATGGAGGGACACATCAGAAACTTAGGCAAACAATCATAAAGGATTTCAATGATCCGAATAGTAAATCAAAAGTGTTATTGGCTTCAATTAAGTGTTGTTCGGAAGGGATTCATCTTATTGGTGCTTCTCGTGTGGTTCTTTTGGACATTGTTTGGAACCCTTCCGTAGACACACAAGCTATAAGTAGAGCCTATCGTCTTGGGCAAAAGAAAGTGGTGTACACGTACCATTTAATGGTGGCTGGCACCACCGAGGAAGAGAAGTATGACACACAAGTGAAGAAAGGGCGTCTCGCTGAGATGGTGTTTTCTTCATCTGCTATTGAGGATCCAAAGAGTAATGTGGATAAGGATGTTATTGAGCTCGATGACAAGATCTTGGGAAAAATGGTGGATCATCAAGACATGAAAGAAATTTTCAAAATGATCAGGTATCCTGAAAATAAAGCAAGAATTTGATTGAAACTTTGTATTCTTTTGCTAATCACTGAAGTTCTTGTATCCTGGAAACATGGCTAGAACTAGATTTAATATCTGGATGTTTTAGGAAATCATTTAAGTTTTTAAATTAAGAACATAACTGTAAGATAATGATAAAACCCGTAGGTGTAACTTTATTATTGATCGATATTTATAGATTACAAACCCTAATAGACCCTAAGCCCACAGACCGAGCTTGGGCCGATTATCATCTAATACTCCCCCGCAGTCCGAGCGGCGAAATCGCGAAAGCTCGGACTGGAGTAGTAAACTAGAAAAGAAAACAAAAAAACAAAACATTAACATATTAAAAACATAACTTTAGTCGACTCGTAACAAAACCGTACCAACGGTCGACTTTAGTCGACTAGTACCAACGGTCGGCTAAGTCAACTGGTAACAACACCGTACCAACGGTCGCCATTAGGGACTGGTACCAACGGTCAACTTTAGTCGACTGGTAACAAAGCCGTACGAACAATCGACTAACAAACAAACAATAAACCAAAATAGCACTACAACTAAAACAAAATAAATTACTAACTAAGACTCATGCACTAAAATCAAAAGAACCTTCCGAACAAACGGGGCGTGTTTTTCTCTAGAAAAACATAAAGTTCCAACTTATTTTATTTTATTTATACTTTTTTTGTTAAATACCAACAGTGGCCCGTCTTCTAACATACTCTTTATCCAATAATCTCACCAACCCACTAACTATTAATAATATTCTATTATAAACAAATGCCAACATGATTCCATTTGTTCAATGCCTATCCTTATTATCTACAGAGTCACAGACCCACGCTTCATCATAGACCCACGGTTCATCATCAAAAATCATCACCAGTACCCTCTCTTTTTATTTAATATTTTCCAGATCTAGATTTAGATTTACTTCAACAGCACGATCGACATCAAACAAACAAGTCGACTGGTTATCACGTGAACCAACGATCGACAAACAAACAAGGAGATGAAGGAATGATTTGTGTAGTGATGAAGTATACACGATGATGCGAGCTTTGGGTTTTATGGGGTAGCTCCAGCGAGTTTACATATGTTTTATGGACATGGTAGCGGTGAATTTTCCGGCGGGTTTTATTTGGGTAGCGGCAGCGGTTTGTGTGAGGATTGGGTTTGTGAAGATGGAGGCTGTACAGAATATCAAGACTAAAGGAGAGAACCTCCGGACCGCCGGCCGAAGCCGACGGTCGGAGAAGAGGTTGTTTTTGGTTTTAGGGTTTTAGTGGATCGACAAGTTTCTGACTTGTGATACCATGTTAGATAATGATAAAACCCGTAGGTGTAACTTTATTATTGATTGATATTTATAGATTACAAACCCTAATAGACCCTAATCCCACAGACCGGGCTTGGGCCGATTATCATCTAATATGTGGGAATTTAGAATGAATCGTATATCTTATTCATCATCAAAACGTGGTATATAAACCCATACAAGAATATTCTAGACCTCGGGCTTTAGCCCACACAAATATTACATGGACTCTCTAATAGATAAATACTACGACTAACACTCCCTCGCAGTTAGAGCGGGAGGACACCGAACACTCAAACTGGTTCTAAATTCCTGAAACAAATCAAATGGTAAACCTTTAGTAAAAAATATCAGCATACTGATAATGTGACGGTACATGAAGCACTCTAACTTGACCGGCAGCAACCAAATCCCGTACAAAATGAATATCAATCTCTATATGCTTCGTACGCTGATGTTGAACCGGATTAGAAAATAAGTAAACTGCACTAACATTATCACAGTATACCAGCGTAGCAGAAGACAAAGGTGTATGTAACTCACGTAAAAGATTCCGCAACCAACAAGCTGCAGCAACAGCATTGGCAACCCCACGATATTCTGCCTCAGCACTGGAACGAGAAAGCGTCGGTTGGCGCTTAGAGGACCAGGAGAGAAGATTATTGCCCTGAAAAACACAATAGCCGGAAGTTGATCTCCGAGTAGTAGGGCAGCCAGCCCAATCAGCATCAGAATAGGCAACCAATGAAGAAGTAGAGGAAGAAAACAACTGCAAACCATAGTCTAATGTACCTCGAACATACCGTAGAATTCGCTTGAGAGCATTGAAATGAGGCTCTCGAGGATCATGCATATGTAAACAAACTTGCTGCACAGCATAAGTAATATCAGGTCTAGTGAAGGTAAGATACTGAAGAGAACCTGCAAGACTCCGATATAACTTAGGATCAGAAACCGGAGCACCAGCATCACTCAATTTAGACTCCGTGTCAACAGGAGTCCGAGAAGAGTTACAATTGACCATATGTGCACGTTCCAATATCTCCATAGCATACTTACGCTGTGACAAAAACATCCCAGAAGAGTCACGCGAAACTGAAACACCCAAAAAATAATTAAGAGCACCCAAATCTGTCATAGCAAACTCCTTATGTAAAGAAGCAATGATCTGCTGTAATAAACCATCAGAGGAAGCAGTGAGCACAATATCATCCACATAGAGTAACAAAAAGGCAGTATCATCACCCTGTTTATAAATAAATAACGACGAGTTACAACGGCTAGGAGAAAAACCAACAGTAGTAATGTAATTAGCAAATCGCTGAAACCATGCCCTAGGAGCCTGCTTAAGACCATACAGCGAACGCTGCAATAAACATACATAATCAGGATGAACAGGATCACGAAACCCAGGTGGCTGATACATATAAACTGTTTCTGCCAAATCCCCATGTAAAAAAGCATTCTTGACATCCAGCTGATGTACCAGCCAATGTCGAGAAATAGCTAAACTAAGAACAGTCCGAATAGTACTAGGTTTAACAACTGGGCTAAAAGCCTCATCAACATCCACACCCTCTATCTGATTACTACCATTGGCCACAAGACGAGCCTTGTATCGACTAAGAGTGCCATCTGCTAAATACTTGTGACGAAATAGCCACATACTACGGATAATATTCGCATCTGGGGGTTTCGGTACAAGAGTCCAAGTTTTGTTTTTAATAAGTGCATCATGCTCATCACACATAGCATTTTGCCAATTGGGATTATGAAACGCATCACTAATAGACCGAGGTAAAGGAGAAATCGTAGACACATGACCAGCATAACGAGGATTGGGACGAGTAATCCTGACACGAGCACGTGTGACCATGGGGTGAATTGAACCGGTGGGTTGTGGAATTGGAGTATCAGGTGTTTGTTGTGTTGGTGGTGTAGGGGAAGCAGGTGTTTGTGGTGTTTGATGAGTTGGTGTTGATGCAGGAGATGGACTGAGAGGCTCAACAGGTGCATCAGGTATAGGCGCAGGAGGTGTAGTGATGGGAGAGAATCTTAGAATATTAGAGATGACATTAGATGAGTCATCCAAAAAATCATAAGAAGACCTGACAGTGGGAGTGGGGATAGGGGATGTCTTTGTAGCAAACGGGAAACAGTCTCATCAAAGGTAACATGTCGTGAAAGAATAATTTTATTGGTGTTCAAATCTAAACAACGATAACCACGATGATTGGTGGCATGACCTAAGAAAAGTGAAGGCGTGACCCGTGCACCTAGTTTGTTATTAGTATCGAGGTGAGGATAACAAAGACACCCAAAAGTACGCAAAAGACTATAGTCAGGTTGTAAACCAAAAAGGCGAGTAAAGGGGACTTCATTGTCAATGGCACGTGATGGTAAGATATTTAAAAGATAAGCAGCCATATAAGAGCCTTAGTCCAATAATTAGGAGGAAGATGTGCTTGAAATAACAAGGTACGAATAAGGTTATTGATAGTTCTAATCATCCTTTCGGATTTCCCGTTTTGTTGAGAAGTGCGAGGACAAGAAAATCTAAATTGAATCCCATTATCTGAAAAAAGTTTATGAAAGGCATGGTTATCAAATTCTCCACCATGATCACACTGAAAAGATTTAATTTCACACTTAAATTGAGTACGAACAAAACTACAAAACAAAGTAAATTTAGACAAAACATCAGATTTATTAACTAAATGATAAACCCAAACAAACTGAGATTAGTGATCCAAAAACAAGACATAATATTTGAAACCGGACAAACTCGGAATTTGGTTGTCCACAAATCCGAGTGTACAATATCAAAAGATGACTCAACCAAACTATTAGAACTGACAAACAGAAGTTTCACGTGTTTGCCAAGCTGACAAGCATGACAAAGAACGGGAGACTTCTCTTTATTACAAGAAATTGAACTACTTGAAAGGACACGACGTAGCACTTCACTTCCTGGATGTCCAAGTCGCTGATGCCACGTATACTGACTCGCTAGAAACGCATGCGGAACGGTGGAAGGCTTAGTGACTAGGTAAAGATCTCCATTGCTATCACAGCGGAGCAGCACCCGACGTGTTTGAAANTGCAAACTTTGTTCGTTTTTCATCTGTTTTTACTCATTTTGCATCTAAAACATATAAAACACAATTTTGAAATATTTTCAGTATTTTGATGCATTTCTGAGTGTTTTTGTATGTTTTGTAGTTCAGATTTTACCAAAAATGATGAGTGTTTGAGCACTCATCACTTCTCTATGGAGAATCATGTTCCATCATGCCAAACATTCGATAAGATTATCTAGGTGAAGTGACATCTTCCTCACTCACGTAACCATTGCCTTGTTCGGCGACTCTACGATTAGCTTGATTTTGGAATCTGTCTGAAGTTCCTTCACTTGTTTAATGAGGTCTTCATTCTCTACAACACGTGATCCTTGTTGGTTAGTTGTATCGTTGCCTCGTCCGGCGAATCTACGAGTCTCATAACCAAATGGTTGTCCACGCCCACATATTGTGAGGTAAAAAAGGCCATTATATCAGAAAGTTCAGCAGAAAAAATAGCAACTTTTCGAGCAGGTTTAACTCCCTGTAGAGAACTCCAATCACGAATCCGAACGGTGAGATTGTAGATTAATGTGTCCTAAACCTTGTGCCCAAAAATCACATAAATCCAATGGTGAACGAATGCGTGCCGCCAATTATCTCACGACTGCGCAGAATGATTGAAACAAGTGTATTTGTTTCTCTTGATTTGGCTTCTCCAAGTTGCGTGATTTCTTTTCCCCGAACCTGTGCTCTTGATACCAAATGATGGTGGATACCATTGTGAATGAAAGAAACCACACAAGAACAATGAATAAGGAATTCGATAAACCCACAAAAGGTGCCCAACCGGGACTTCGAGAGAAACTCTCTTTTCTTAATAACTCATAACTTCTCTTTAAAACCTAAACCTATTACAATGATTTATAGTCTGGATGAATCTTGAAGAGAAAGCTAAATATCCTGACTATATATAAAATAAGGAAATGAAATAACTCCTAAAAATCTAAACTAATCTTTAACGAAAATAGGTAACTATTAAAATGAAAAAGATAGATTACGACAATATATTATATTGTCATTTTAGCCTTCAATCTTCTCGAACCATTGAAACATGTGACTTCACATTATAACTTAACCAGTTTTATTTTGTTAGCACTATGTTGATACAAGATTCAATTCTTGATTTGTTAATATATGGTATTTGAGTATTTTATTGCTGATCTGTGTTGGTGTTTGATTATCAGACTAGCTTATCACCTTCTCATTTGGAACATCTTGCATATGCTTTTGGTAAAATACTTATGCCGAAATTACTCATTTTAACTGCTGTTTACTTATTCAAATGAAGTTACATGCTATATATGCTTGATAAAGAAGTAGAATACCTCGTATAAAAATACTATGCATTCTTTCTGCACGGCCAACTGGGGTTTATGTTCAAATTGTTAGGTGGCGTGTGCGAATCTGTTAGAATGCTACAAAAAAAGTATAGTACTATTGGCTTAACTTGTAATCGTTCAACGTTGAGTAAATCTAATCTAACAAAACTATGTAACAGAAGCTATACATCACTAAGTTGTTGATCGGATTTTTCTTTCTGAGTTTTAGTATCAGCATCATAGTATCTGCACGTCTTCATTAAATTGGCAAGATAGCATTTTTAATAACTGTATGTTTGCATTTGATATGAATTTTCAAAAGTCTATTGTTATGGGGAAGAAGGAATACAGATTACAAAACTTTATCCAACATACCCATAGATAGTTACACTACATAAACTATGAACTTTTAACAGTACAAAAGTTACCCATATCAATTACATGATACTCCATTTTTAACTACAAAGTCACCCATACCATTTACTACCAGACTTACACTTCTATTTACTACCAGACAACGCGATTAGCAAAATAGATACAAGGATCATCCATACATTTGTGGTAGAAACTAACGAAACTAAACATTCTAAGATTCGGCTAATAAAGGGAAATTTCCATGACTTGGTTCCATAAGGGGAATCTTCATGCCTTGGTTCCAAAAGTGTATTGAACATAGTACATTCAAGAGCCTTTGTTCTTTTTTGTTGCATTTCCTTTCACGACGTGATCACCAACCTCCGTCATGGAAAGTGTACCTTGAGTATTACTGATGATAGCAATTGTTTGAATTTGAAATGTTTATCAAAAAGTGTCACGGACCATTTGACTGGCTTAGAAGCAGTAGGTAAGTTGATTCCTTCAACGACGAGTTTTGTAGATGAGGTGCTTAGCTTTTCTTTCCCTTTGTCAGAGCTACTCATAACAACTTTAATTGTTATGGTGGATGGATTAGCAACATCAAGAGTAGATTCATAGATTTCTTTTTCCGACTCGAGACCAATGAGATTGGGTGCAGGACGCACTTCATGAACTATGTAGGGTTTTACGGCATTAACTTTCATATCGGTCTGCCCGTGGAAAGTTGTCTCATACGCACACACAAAGGCAACAATGGTATGTTGTTGAACTGAAGTGGCAATGTCTCGATGAAGGTTAATACCCTGCAACATTAATATGTGTTGGTAATCAAAGCAATATGTCTTAGTAATTCAAAAAGATCAAGTACCCAGAAAATTGTTATTAATCGAGCTTATCAGCACGAACTCTGAATATCAAACAAGAATATTACTGAAAGTTTTGATTCTTATGCAATTTTTTTTCAGAGTTAATGAATTATTAGCATAATACGGTTACTTTATTTTTGTATTTAGCACTACAAAAAATAATGCTACTCTCCACACTTATTTTGCCACGGTATGTTAAACCGTGGACTTTTTTTTTATATGGATAATATTTTGCTACATTTATAGGTGTCACAAATATTTCAAAAAATAATCCACATATATAAGTGTGTAGAATTACAATAAAGCTACACTTTTATGTGTAGCAAATGTTTCCACACTTTTTACTATATACATTTTTTGCAATTTTGTCACACTTTTAGGTGTGGACATTCAAAAAATATTTCCACACTTTTAATCATAGAAATTTGGACAATATCTCCACACTTATAAGTGTAGAAAATTTTGTCGCATCCATTATTACCACACTTGAGATTGTGTGAACTCAATAATTTACACATTTTTAAATGTGGCTATTTGCTCTTTAAAATGTGGAGAATTCAACTAGTTTTTTGTAGTGTAGATGCTATGGAGCTCAATGGTAAGATCTTATGTATCTTTTCGGGGTTTAAAGTATCCAATTACATCAAGCCTTAGAGCTGCAAGCGGTTTTAGCGAGCATAATGTACTGCCATAATCTCATACAAATATTTCATACATTGTTCAAGTAACTACTGTTAGTGTAAGTAAATAAGTATAATGCCAATGTGAACTGGTGCAATTACGACGTTTGATCGTGTCGATTGGTAATTGCTTGCGTTACTTATACTTTGCAGTTTGCAATCTATGAATAATGGCCAAAAATGAAATCTTGAAGAGTATTACAAATAAGTGTTGCTCATATCTTTTTAGCTGTGAACTCTGATTTTTCTTCTTAAAAGGCCTTTAGTGGGCTCCTTTTTTTTTACGTTAAAAACTAAATGGGCTCATAGAAAACTAATTTTCGGTTATTATTTCTTCTGAGTACAATTGAATTTTTTGCACCATTTCGCTATGTTGGTTAGATGTCAAGGTAGAATTGCCATTTGCGTCTTGTCATCATTTGAATATATTTGGTGCTTTATTCCTTGTGTTTGGTAGAAATTGTAAGATTTAACCATTTACGAAAACTTATTTATTTATTTATTTATTTATTCCCTATATATATTATTTGCCGTGAGGCACTAAAAAAATAGTATAATTAACGGGTTAACTTTCAGCCCAACAGTCGCTGCTAAAAGGCCTGCTTCGTTGTTCCGTTTTTTTTTTTTTTATAAAAAGCGTTTGAAAGATATATGTTGTGAAGGTGGTGTTGGACAATGCCATTGACCAGTATTGAGTGAATAAACAATAGAAAAAAAACTTTTAAGGCACATCATATGTGGTGGCTTTTGCCTATTGGTGCCACAAACAGTAAAATATCATTTTCTAATTAAAAAGCTATTTTTTTTCCGATGAAAGGGACCAACATGTGACAATAATAATAAAAAAAATCTTACAAAACACACTCCGAACTTTTTAATATTTACGGCTTTTTTATACAACAAACTTTATTTGCCAAATATTTAACAGATATCTAGCGGTTTTCTGAATAAAAAAAATACTGGCAAAAAAGCCTCTCGATAACGAACAAAACAAGTCAAATCTTGATACGTTTTTGACGCGTGTACGGTTTTATAAAAAATGCCGAAGTTTAAATAAAAGAACTTCCAAAATATATCCTTAACCTATCAAATACCTTTAAATATTATCCTAAATATTTTTATTAATATATTAAAGACGTTGATGCTTTAAATTAAAAAAGAATTTCTTTATGGGCTTTGCATTAGGCTGCCTTTGATCTGTTGCTATACACTTCACTCAGCCCAACTATTCTTTATTTATAAAATTCACATCACACCACAAATTCTTTTCTACATACAACAACTTAATAACATTGACAAATTATAAAACCAAAAAAACTATGGATTTCTAAAGAGTTAAAAAATAAAAGCACCTAAAAAAAATTTAAAAAAAAATAACGTAAGATGACTTTAATCGACCTAATACAGTATACCAAAATCTACCAAAAATAACGCCAACAATCAAAACTATTTAGCCTCCTTATAGTAATATCTATTTTTTGCCTACCATTATGTTAACAAAAAATTACTCGAAAGCTGCATTTTGAAACCATATTCAAAACTCAGATAACGTGCTGCAAAAAAAAATAATAAAAAATAAAAATAAAAATTGTGCAAACGTCTAACAACCTAATTTAAGCATATGATACTTTTATATAATCATGTAAAAAAAATCTTTTAAAAAAAAACCACGCCGCAACGCGACGGGCATTACATTCCTTGTTATTATTATTATTACTATTATAACTTTTGGTGCATTATTCCTTGTGCACAGACTCATCATCTTGAACCATGTTAAGGGCTTGGATCACCAATACAAAAAAGGGAAATGTGATATGAGAAAGTTTACACCACACTACAAATATGAGCTACGATATTAGCAAGTTTACTTTTAAAAGATGTTTTGGTAACCGTAAATTTTAGAAACTCATAGATACACTTTTGACGTAATAACATTTATAATATAAGTTGGAGAAACATTGCTAATTTATTTTCTTAAGTTTTATAAATGACGACACTAATATTTCTTTGAAACTTTTGCTATGTATAATAATTACACATAGTATAACAAGTTAAGAAAAATATATTTAATGTTGAAATACAATTTAGCTTGCTTTTGAAGCTTTATCTATACTACAATGGGATATACAGTAGGTACCCTTTGGATGTGATGTTTTATCCTTCACCCTCTAGCCCACTCCAGTTTATATTTTTTATAAGTTTCTGCTCCGTATTTTCTGTCAGTTTTAAACTTTTAACTTATTAAACTTAATATTTTATGTTCCGTACTTTCAGATTTATGATTTTTTAATATAAATAAAATTATAAAAAATAAAAATAAAAAACCGAAAAGAACATGGAGGGGTACAAAATGTATTTTAGGGGGTCCTTATAACATGGGCCATACTTGCTACATATAATAAATGGGGCTATTATCTTACTGGCGGGATATCCGGAATGGTCTATTCTTGTTTAGTATATTTCACAGCCATTCTGAATGATATAGAGCGAATAAGATATAAACAAGCATATGAAGTAACAAGAAAAAGATGTGGAGCGAGTGTTTGGTATGCTAATGAAAAAGTGGGCCATAATAAAAGCTCACACACGACCGGATGTCTCTTCAAAAAATAATGGATATGACGTACACATGCATCATATTACATACTTTGATTATAAAAGACAAAGGGTTGACAATAACTCTCGGCTTTTGTCTGGATGAGCAACATAGTGATGATGACTCGTACGAACGCATGGAGAATTGTTACAAGTTGTTAAAGATTTAGTCAACGAGTAAAACTCATCTAAGTCATAAAGCTGATTTAGTGAAACACATTTAGTGTCGAACAAATTAACACTAACATTATTGAAATGTTTTTATTTTATTTAAATTATTAATATAATGTTTCTTAATTATTATATGAAATTTTAATTTTTGCGTTTAAAAAATGAAAAAATGAAAGAAAAAAAATGATGATCGCGGTTACCATTATAGTAAGTTGGTCATGAAGAATGTTGTAGAAAGAAAAAAGTGAGTTGGCGTTGATGCGGCAGTGATGACTGCGGTCATCTGCAGTCACCATTACACTTAGTCTAAGACACATAAACACTTATCTTTGTTTACATAAGGTACGTATTGGGTGAGGGTAATCGATCGTTTGGTTTCTCACGTTTGGTAAGGACCCCAAGTAGGTAACACTCACAAGGTGATTAGTGTGTGTTTTTTCGTGTCAAATGTGACTTTGTCCATTTCAAGGAAATGGTCTGGTATTTATAGGGATGCGTTTTGGGTTTAGTGTACGCCGTGGATGCGATCCGATGGTTCAGGATGATCCACGTGGTGGATATCCAGAGGAGGGGACAAAATGACATGTGTTGTGTCCTTCTTGGTCGTGTCAGATTCTTGGAATGTCCCGTGTACGATATTGCACAATGTTTGCAATACTGCTTCTACTTGAGTGAATATTGTCAGGAAAATCACAACCTGAATATGTTTATCAGGTCCGACCTTTTTCGTGTTTGGCATGGGAAGACACTTCACTGGCAGGTTATGACGGGCTTTAGCCTTGGTAGGCTTGTCTTGGGTCTATTTCGAGTGCATGGGTTTTAGCTAGCTGGACTGAAGATTCTATACGATCAATCTTCCAAGATTTATGTGGTCATTAATTGTATACTTTCATTATTGTTTCCTTTTTACAACACATAACCAATTTAATTTTACAATTTCTTTTATGGTAATTACTTTCCTGTTTCATAATTTTATAGTTCTTCATGTTTCAAACTTGAAACTCTTACTTGATAATGCAATACAAATCCGATCTTGAAAAGTCTAAATCTCAATAAAGTTAAAAGAAACCGAAAAACCAAACCAAAAATAAATAAAAAACCCTAAAACAAAATCTGCATGAAATCGAAATCAAATGGTGCCTGAAATGCAAAAATCAAACATTTTGGGTTAGGTTTCAGATTTAGAAAAAAAGGCGAATGTAACATTTTCGGTTATATTTACATAACTTTAAATGCAAAATAAAAGATTAGAGAAAGTTAAAGGGTTAAATTATAAATCACGATTCATCGAGTAGTAACTTTTATTGATAATTGATATTGATGATAAGAGCATAAGGTCTAACGACAAAGCAGCCTCGCCGCCACACCACCATACCTCGACGTGGCTCACCGTTGGACCCTTCATTGTGCTGAGGTGAAGTAAAATACTCGGGAAAGTGACGTTGAAGTAGGACCAGAGCAATAAGTAAACTGTTATATTCATTTTTTTCCCGATTTTACTATGGGTGAATATTATGTGTGTGTGCAGGTTTATAATAAAGAAGACGATAGTTATATATACATATATTTTGGTTGAATTTGGGTTAAATGTTATTGGTAAGGTTTCTTAATTTAACAGTTAAGGTTTTTTTTGTTTGTGTTTTTTTTAATATAAAATATGTTATTTATATTTTTATTTGAATAAAATGATTTTATTTTATTTAGAAAGTTGAAAAAAATAAAATAAAAGTGGAAGTGGTGGGACTCAAATTGTGTTATAGTGATGTGACACCAAATGAGCTATAAGAGTCAATGCTCTTTATGATACCTGATCCAGGGTGCGTTTGGTATCTAACTATAAAAATGAAACTATGACTATGAAAGTGATATATGATGTTTGTTTAAGCAGAAGGGCCCACTATTATAGGAATGAATGATAGATTTATTCTATACTTCATATACTACAAAAGAGTAAGGAATTGATCTATCATAGTGAGGGGTCAACCACTACTATCAAACTCATACCCATTGTGATTAATGGTAGCATACCAAACACGCCTAATTATAAATTTCAAAGGTTTAATTCATTAATGATGCTCTTAGATTTTCAAAGCAATGATGATAGTTGATACACAAGTTTTTCTACATTTATTTTTAATAAATGACAATACTTTTTACTCAAACTCAATTGCCAACTCTCTCTATATTTGTGAGTACTTTGTCATGATTATCATGTTCGTGATTTATAAAGTTTTTTAAAAAGTTAAACATTTTTTTTGGGGGGGGGGGGTTAATTTCGTAAACAAAAGACAAGACGGTAAATTTATTGTTGCAAATTGCAATACAGCTTTGCTTGTTCTTTGGAGCTCTATTGTAACACCCCCAAAATTCGTACAGCGGAAGAGTTACAAGCTTTCGGGGTGCTACGTGAATTGATACCATCACAAGTATAGATAACGAGATTGCATAGATATTAATGTAAACCAAGTCAACATAAGTCAAAGTTTACATAAATCCATAATCTTTAGATAGGCAAGCCCAAAATAGATAATAGAAAAACAGGTCTTATAAAAGAAATATCAGAGTTTCCATCGATGCCTCAAACCAAACCAAGATCCAAGCCACATCACCGTAGTCCAAGTAGTGAAAGCAATACTTCTAGTTACCTGAGAAAAACATGCTTAAAAAAGTCAGCTTTCTCTGGTGAGTTCATAGGTTTAAAGTAAAAATCATACGGGACCTAAAGGATTTAGCGCTATGTGTAACTAGAGCAGGCATAGACATCATAATTCAACATCACGCAAACGCAATCAATAGTTTATCATCTGAATAAAGATGAATGGTCATAGTGAGTGGGCCCCTCGACGGTCACTAGTCGGGTTATAGCAAGGAACCACCCGTTACTGCCCCGAATCTAAGCCGCAGCAGAGTCTATTCCAAACTAGGGTCAAAGCGCCCTAGCTCTAGGTCAACGTCTACTTCCGTCTATCCTAAAACTAGTCAACACAATAGCAAAATGAAGTAGTAGCAGGTCCAAGAAAACTAGCAGCATGTATTCTCCCCCAAATTTAGAAAAACGTTAAAAATACGAGTAAAAGTGGGGCTATGAAACTCACCTCGAATAGAGCATGCAGAAATCAAGATAGATACGTATAAGCAAAAGAGGGTATGGCTAAGACTTCACAGCAACTACGACTTGGCACAACCTATTCATATATATAGAACTTAACTTAATATAGCTTTCGAAAGTTAATTACTTCCCTAAGTCTCCCGAATAATTTCCATTTATTTTTCGAAATAAAACGTTCTTTGAAAAGTTTTAGTCATCGCTTGGTATCGTTCGGTATCGTTTGGTATGAGTGCTAGAGACAAAGTCTCGACTCAAGTGAACTCACGCCAAATAAACACATCAAATAATATCATAAACGTATAGTCCAAGAATCTATTAACGGCATAGACCTCAAATAAGTCAAATAGTCCACATAACGCATAATAGCATTCAAAACATATAGTATTCCAACACATAGCACCTAAGGGTCAAAGTCAAATGATATGACCTCATGGATCGATAAGTCATCGTATGAATGGCCGACGGCTTATCAAATTCGTCAACTTGATAAGTCCAACCATTTACCGATTTACTTATTGGCCCTTAAGTTATATCACTAGTCGTAGGAAAATGGTAGCATACCAAACACGCCTAATTATAAATTTCAAAGGTTTAATTCATTAATGATGCTCTTAGATTTTCAAAGCAATGATGATAGTTGATACACAAGTTTTTCTACATTTATTTTTAATAAATGACAATACTTTTTACTCAAACTCAATTGCCAACTCTCTCTATATTTGTGAGTACTTTGTCATGATTATCATGTTCGTGATTTATAAAGTTTTTTAAAAAGTTAAACATTTTTTTAGGGGGGGGGGGGTTAATTTCGTAAACAAAAGACAAGACGGTAAATTTATTGTTGCAAATTGCAATACAGCTTTGCTTGTTCTTTGGAGCTCTATTGTAACACCCCCAAAATTCGTACAGCGGAAGACTTACAAGCTTTCGGGGTGCTACGTGAATTGATACCATCACAAGTATAGATAACGAGATTGCATAGATATTAATGTAAACCAAGTCAACATAAGTCAAAGTTTACATAAATCCATAATCTTTAGATAGGCAAGCCCAAAATAGATAATAGAAAAAAAGGTCTTATAAAAGAAATATCAGAGTTTCCATCGATGCCTCAAACCAAACCAAGATCCAAGCCACATCACCGTAATCCAAGTAGTGTAAGCAATACTTCTAGTTACCTGAGAAAAACATGCTTAAAAAGGTCAGCTTTCGCTGGTGAGTTCATAGGTTTAATGTAAAAATCATACGGGACCTAAAGGATTTAGCGCTATGTGTAACTAGAGCAGGCATAGACATCATAATTCAACATCACGCAAACGCAATCAATAGTTTATCATCTCAATAAAGATGAATGGTCATAGTGAGTGGGCCCCTCGACGGTCACTAGTCGGGTTACAGCAAGGAACCACCCGTTACTGCCCCGAATCTAAGCCGCAGCAGAGTCTATTCCAAACTAGGGTCAAAGCGCCCTAGCTCTAGGTCAACGTCTGCTTCCGTCTATCCTAAAACTAGTCAACACAATAGCAAAATGAAGTAGTAGCAGGTCCAAGAAAACTAGCAGGATGTATTCTCCCCCAAATTTAGAAAAACATTAAAAATACGAGTAAAAGTGGGGCTATGAAACTCACCTCGAATAGAGCAAGCAGAAATCAAGATAGATACGTATAAGCAAAAGAGGGTATGGCTAAGACTTCACAGCAACTACGACTTGGCACAACCTATTCATATATATAGAACTTAACTTAATATAGCTTTCGAAAGTTAATTACTTCCCTAAGTCTTCCGAATAATTTCCATTTATTTTTTGAAATAAAACGTTCTTTGAAAAGTTTTAGTCATCGCTTGGTATCGTTCGGTATCGTTTGGTATGAGTGCTAGAGACAAAGTCTCGACTCAAGTGAACTCACGCCAAATAAACACATCAAATAATATCATAAACGTATAGTCCAAGAATCTATTAACGGCATAGACCTCAAATAAGTCAAATAGTCCACATAACGCATAATAGCATTCAAAACATATAGTATTCCAACACATAGCACCTAAGGGTCAAAGTCAAATGATATGACCTCATGGATCGATAAGTCATCGTATGAATGGCCGACGGCTTATCAAATTCGTCAACTTGATAAGTCCAACCATTTACCGATTTACTTATTGGCCCTTAAGTTATATCACTAGTCGTAGGATGTATTTTTCGTCAACATGATCGCTTAATGTCCTTATTGGGCTCTATTAGCTCGTCCAGTCAATAAGCGAGTATTAATGACCAATTTATCGAGTAATAGAATCCAAAAAAAGATTCACTAATATAGGGTAACTTAGTCATAGGGCAAGAAGAAGATTGCTTTGGACTTCTTAGTTGTGGGCACCCCCGAAATTTAATCAATTCACCATCGAAGAAATCATTTGTTTTCACCGTTATGGTTCTCATTCAGAACATTTCCCGTTATTAACTCCGTAATGCGAAGATTCGTTATTATATTTAGCTTAATAAGGTTCCCGATAAATATTAATCTAACTTATAGTTAATATATCGTTACCAGTTATTATTGTTATTTCACGTTAACTTATTTTTATATAAATTGTTATATATATATATATATATATATGAATATTATATATATAGTATATATATACTATATATACTATATAGTAGTTTATATGACTCATATTATAATATAAGTTAACCGGTAATAAACGATATTAGAATATTATTTATTCGACAGTCCGCACGTGTCGAGTCATGACTTCCGCGGGTCAGCAAACTATGTCCAAAGTCCAAAATCCATGTTACGGAGCCAGTTGTTGAAGCCAACCAAGACTTAGAAAGTCAAGGCGACCATCCACGTGCACGACAGTCTGCAATATATAAGCGTCATAAATTAATCAATCCCAATATATATCCGATATCCAATCCACACTTCACAAAACTACAACATGCGAGGCCCGTCTAACGGCTCTCGTACTAAACCCTAACTCCGTCATTCTAAAAAGTTACTCATCCTTATAAGACTCGCGAATTCCAAAACCCAAGGCACTCCATTTCTCAATACCACATATTAACAAACGTTAGTCACAATATATAGCAGAGTATGTCATGATAGGCCATTTATTTCACAAAGCAAGTCATATAGCCAACAATTAACACATATTATCATATAGGTCACGTCCAAAACGATACTTCACATTATAACTATAGCACTGCGGGGATACACCAATAAGCTCATAAATCACTATGTCTCGCCTAAAAATTACATTCGAAAAACTAAGCATTAACACCAGCTTTCAAGCCATTAACACTAAAATCCTGCACGATAACATTCATTCATTCATGTACTTATTTAATTCTACCGTACACTTTATTAGTCAAAAATTATACCAAAACCATTTCGTCAAAAAACCCTCAACAAGTAATAACAAACGCTGATCAAACAAAGTTATACCAAGCAAACTAGCACACAAATATCCACAAGAGACATTTGTCACGAGCATCCATTGGTCCTTGACTTGGCTAACCAACGAGCAATAAACCCATGTAACACCCCCCAAAGTTTCAATAGACAGCGGAAGACATTAATAATGAGACAGCGAAAGACTTTCGGGTACATTACTTCAAGGATCTTTGGCACATCATAGAAAACGACACAAAGTGACGTATTAAAGTTTAGTTTTATAGAAAATACAAATATTCAAGCATAAGATGTTTCATTATTTAAACAAAGTTTGTTTGAATGTATCAAAGCCATTTATTTAAGCACCGCGTGCGCGGTTTATATGCCCACTCCGGGTGCCTTCATGGTCCTTCGCTTGGCTTAATTTCCTAAGATAAACATGCAAAAGTGTCAACAAAAGTTGAGTGTATATTAATATTTTGAAAATTAAACAGTTGAACAGCAAGATATAGTCCATTTATTGCAAATGTATGCAATCAAGCAAGTTGTAAAGCCAGTTCATATCCGTTATTAGCATTAAGGCTCATGACACACAACGATTCAACAGCCAATCATATTTAATAATATGACGTAACATAATAATATGCCCCCAAGATAGGTTTTTGTCAGTTACCTATGTCATCCAAATAATGTGCGTTTGGTAGTTTTCTCCAACGACCAAACGGGGATTGTCAATCCCTAATAGATCTATCCACAGTTATTTACGTTCACTCAACAAGTGATTAAGGTTCATGATCGAGGGACTTTTGACAATAGCTACTTAAGCAATAATAACGGTCAGCAGGTATATCAATACCAAAATAAAAGGACTTGTGTTCGTTTTTAAGCATGTATCTCCCCACATAAAACAGTTAAAAAGTGGGCTATGAACTCACCTTAGTGGTACAGTAGATGTAGTGGTATCGTAAACTCAAAGATGTTAGGCAACGGCTTCACACACAACCTAAAAGATAATGCAAGTTTCAGTTGATAGTCTAAGTCTGGTTTTATCGCGAATATTAGTCATTTAGTTACGAACGAATCTCGTGTTTGTTTAACGCTTAAAGTTCAAAAATAAATTTATATGTACGTATAACTTGTGAGTATAAGGATCGATGATCGATGGAAACTTTATGTCAATTCATAGTTTATAGATGATAAATCGTATTTGTAACTTATAAGGAAAATGAATCACGTATCGTCTTAAAAGAGAAGAATAATATATCGTTAATTTAATTATAGTCGTGAATTATATAACGTATATAAGTAAAAGTTTTTCACATTAAATACACTTACCTTTATATGTAAACATTAATATTATTTTTATAAAAAATAATATTTTAGAAAAATCCTTTATGTTTCACCCGAATTACATTTTTAACCCTAACGGTAAAACTTTACACCGTTAGTCCAAAGTTAAGATTTATTACATTTTAAGTCCAATTAACATCAATATTTACATTTTACAACTCCAAGTTTCAATATTAACAGTTATTAACTCAAAAATCCAGATTTGACAGTTTCTACCCAAAGTTTGCAAATTTGGCAGTTTTAGTCCCTCGGCCAAGAAATTTTGCAAACTTAGTCCAAATCTCACCAAATTAAAAGGTTAACATTTTTATTTTATAAATAAGCTTAAAACATCTTAAAAAACTTATTTCAACAGTTTATTTCCTTAAAAAGCTTATTTTTCACTTAATGGGCCTTAACGAGCTAAATTAAAGGCCCATTAACACTTTATGATCCAATGGGCTTACGAAAGGTTTGGGCTTGGTTTTGGGCTTGTCTTAGGGTCCTAATAATGTTTCAAAAGAGCTTGTTAGAACAGCTTATGCCATAAGCTTATAAATAGCTTATTGGGCCTTAAGCCCTTTTTGTTATTTATAAAGGTTTTATATAAACTGGTTTCGTACAAACACTTTGGCTTTCGAAAGTAGCTCAAATGACCTTATAATGTCGAGTTATTTATGTTTCCTGATTGCTAGTCATGTGGTCAATGGGTTCGAGTAATAAAACGAGTATCTTATGTTTCTAGATTTCGAAATAACGAGGCCAAGTAAATGGCTCAACTTACTTTCTGAAAATAGTTTTTAAGTCAAAATATTCTAAGTGTTGGGTTTTTGATTAAATGGTCAAGTGATCTCCTAAACGTGTCTAATTAATTAAGTAAACGTTATAATTAGTGTCGAAACTTTGTTTAACCTGTTTGTTAGCATAGTAATTATATAGGAGGTCGAATAAAATGTATGTATTATATTTAAAATAACGAATATGAGGTGTCAAGTGATAGCTCAAAACTGAAAATAATAAAATTTATAGTAATTGAAAAGAAGAGAAGTGGCTTACGACACCTCAAAAGGTGGGTTGTAATTCGACGTAGGGGTTGTGTGAGACCAAAGGATCAACGTGGTTTGATTCTTGTCCCACCAAGGATCTAGGATGAGCAAAACTTGGAAACTAAACTTGATTCGAGCCCTTCGTACACTAGGCAAACCGTTCGTCCCAAATTGACACTATAACTTCACGAAAGTTTTGAATGTGATGTGTTTATGTGTGCGTTTCTCAACTGAGCTTACATGAGGGGTTTTGTAGAGAGTTTAGAGTGTGTAAACACTACCAAGTTCACATGTGGTGGGGTATTGGATTGAATTCTTTGCATGTTGCCTCTCCTAGCATCCAATCGAGTTATCACAAGTACTTGAGGACAAAGGAATGTTGTAAGAGTGTCTCTGACATTCCTGACAGCTGACAAGATGTTTAGAATTCGTTTTGTGGTGATTGGGGAGCATGGGAGGTGGTTTGGAAGCTTGGTGACACGTTTTACAAGTTTGGCAAGAATGAGTTTTGTGATTTACTTTGCTCGGTTTTTAGGTAGTGAACGTGTAAGCTATGTAACGATATTCATCACTCTCGGATCCTTGCAACAAGGTAAATCAGGAGAGGCAAAAGTATTATGGTGTTGTTTGTCAAAATCGTGAGGAAACGAGGCCTTTTGAGGGTGTGGTCGCGTCTGGAAGCCAAAAGAAAAGAAAGAAAGAAACTTTAAGGGGGCGCTTGGGCTTGGCCTTTTTTTTGCTGGGCTTCGTGGGCTCGTTTGGCAGATCTAGCCCAGCAGCGAAATAAAGAAAAGGGAAGATTATTAATGAGTCCATTTGGCAGCAGTTTTGGTTAAACGTGGCCCAATGGGTCACGGGGGCCCACATAGCATGTTTCGTGAGTCGGGTCTCGGTCCAATAATATTATTGATCAATCTCGGGAATTTTCGTAGGCTCCGGAATTATATAAATAGTGTACGGTAATTAAACGAAACGTATATTTATAATTATAAACGTTTTAAAATATATTCGCGATATTAGACTATTAAGGGTTCGTGTGTAAGTATCGTTCCTAGACAAATGGTCAATCACAAATATCGTAGTGATTCACATAACATGTCATATAATAATTTAAAAAAAAATGTTACCCGTAAAATGGCATTTAAATAACGTAATACTCATTTATTCATCTTTAACTATTTACTAATCGTACGGGAAATTACGAGAGGCTACAACCCACGGCCAAGGGCCTTGGGGTTCTCGGCTACGCAACCAAACACACCCTAATGGTGTCAACTTGTACCAAACACTAACAAAACATAACCAAGATAATCAAGAAAGATCAAGGAACAATCATAAGCCTCAAAATGGGTCAAAAACAACAAGAACATCATGAGGTCGTGGGTATACCCCTCGACCCACAACAAATCCGAAAACCAAACACTCCCCAAACGATACCAAACATGTTTATCTCATGTTCTTATTAACCAAATCTCATTAATATATCAAAACCCACTTAGTTTAACCCAAGAATCACAAGACTTTGCAAGTTTGACTCGTACAAAAGTCAAACCCAACGAGATAAGCTTACCTTTACCGTTTTCTTACCAGTTTATCAAGATTCATCAAAAGGAACGGTGTAGGTGATTGATTAGTTAGCTCGAATTGATGGAAAATGGGTTTCTAGGCGTTTGATGTTATAAAAATCTATGATGGAATGATGAGAAAATGGATTGGGATTGTTTAACTGTGTATGTTGGATGATAAAAAAATGTGATCGGTGGGTGGTTGTTTCGATGTGTGGGCCGCGGAGGCAACAGAAAAAAAAAAAAAATCCAAGAGAGAGAGAGGGGGAGAGGTATGAGATGATGACAGTGATAGGTTTTAGGTTTGGTTTATATTAATTTTAGTATTAGTTTTGGTCTCCTTTGTTGTAGTTTTTACAACTGTGGAACTAGGGACCAAAAAAATATTTTTCTTAATCTTCCCGAAACATTTTTTTAGAGTTTATAAGAACCCGGTCACACCCTGAATTTATATTATATATATTCACTTGCTATAATAATTCTCGATAAGTTTTAAATTTTATGTTATTAATTAAAGATCTCTTCAAAAGTTTTACCATCACGGCTCCGGAAATTAAATCCCATATTGATACAACGTAACGTTACTCTTATAATATTCATTATTATTAGGTCAGTGCAAAGTCAAGTGTGCCTATACGAAAAAGTACTTAAAAGCCCTAATAGCTCGTAGAGAACATAATCGCCTTCAATAAACTTCAAACTTTCTACGATAATTCCCAAAACTTAATAAAAATCCATATCGATAAATCAAATTACAGTTTATGAAACCTGAATGCAGGTAAGTTTGAAAAGCAGTCCCGAAATTACCAGTTGTCACAGCCTCCGCTCAGAAAGAAACCGTCCCGGGTATTCATGTTAGAATTCCCGCATAACAATGGCTACCTATCTGGTGTGCCGATGCAGGCATCTCTTCTATGACCATCGTTCGTCGTCGCCCTCTCTTGATTTATGCTTGTGTTCGTTTTGTTGACAATTTACTAGTGAATGTTTGGTATCAATGAAAATATCAACCTCAATCATAAACATGTTGAGGTCAATGTTATCGGTGGGACAGTTCATAGGGGTGTGGTAGTTTATTACAAGGGTGATCCGTGATTGTTGTTAAAAGAGTGTCTGTTGTCAATTTGATATAAACATCAACTATTTGAGGTTTGGTTTCTGTGGCTGTATGACTGTGTGTAATATTTGTAGGACCAGGAAGTGATTCATTCAGAGTCCTGAATATCATCTGTTGATGTCCGGAGCGTGGGGCTGGAATTGGAACATCTAGTTCATATCGTAGTAAGATCTGTGCATTATATATTGTATGTTTGGTGTGATAAGAGG
>LBNU01001963.1:151618-194730 GCA_014162995.1 Artemisia annua | reverse complement strand
ATATATATATATATATATATAATTATATATATATATATATATATATATATATATATATATATATATATATATATATATATATATATATATATATATAGGGGATAGCTTGGCTACAATTATTGTAGTCAATTGGCTACAATCCCTTCCAAAAAATACACATGAAATGAATCAGGGACCCACAGAAAAGATTCAGGACCCACAAAAAAATCAGGAACCCACATTTATAGCACAAAATTGTTGCCCAATTAGCTACAATTAATTGTAGCTAATATATCCCGATATATATATATATATATATATATATATATATATATATATATATATATATATATATATATATATATATATATATACATATATATATATATGTATATATACGTATATATATATATACTAGATTTCGAAGCCCGCCCGATGGGCGGGCATGACTTATAATTATTAAACAATTTGAAAAAAAACAATTTTTAATGTGTTTATATTATTCACTTTTGAGACAGTTGCGTATTGTTTGTCAGGGAAGAGAACTCACCAAACTTTAATATGAATTTAAGCAATTCAATATTATTTAATATTTATCTACAAATTTTTAACGTAGAACATGTTAATATTCTTTTAACATTCCATATTTAATTTGTACCCGTGAACCAACCCACACAACAAAATAGGCACAATGAAAGGGCAATAGGTCGGACCATCATACAAAATTGAAACGCTCCGTACATGACCAGTCATCAATAATACATGGTTGGAATGAGGAAATGTTAAAAGAAAGGGTTGTAAGCTTAAAAAATGGACCGTAGTTTGTGATAAAATTGTCGTATGCTTAAGAAAATTCCACATTAATAAGATATAAACATATCAAAGTATTTATTGAATGCATTAAGAAAGAAAAGAAATAAACGTTTATCAGCTATGAGAGAAAAAAAGTTAGCGGCACACAATTACAAAGTATATGTAGTAAATTCAAATCCAAAATAAATGTTTTTTTGGACCAAATGTTTTCGAATTATGTAAGCACCACTATTCTCTCTTATCTCCTAGCATATCATACCATCAGAATTTCGTGGAGATAACATTTATGTTGGTTCTTCGTAACTTAAACATTAGCGTGCTTGTGCAAAGCAACGATAAAAGTGGAGACACGTATTCTTGTTTGCCCATATATAGTAGTATAAAGATGCGCACACGGGAAAGAACACTATGTGTCATATGCTAATTTACTATCATGTTTCAAAGTCACCAATAGAGATTTGTCACACTCAAACTACAAAATATCAAATTTGATAAAAGTGATCTTATAAGCTAGGAATCAAGGCTAACAAATTAAAGTTCAGTGCAGGTAGGTTGACATCTGTGGGAATGCAAGTTTCCAGAGCAGTCTTGTACCTGAAGACCCTAAGATTCGAGGGAAACGACAACAGATCTATTGTAGTCAATCTTTCTTCTTGAAAACTTTTTGCAAACCATATGCATTCCTTGAGGTGCCTACCAATGTAATTATGAAGAGGTCAATCTAGGTTGCATTTTACTTAAATGGGTCAAATGCATGAATTTAAGAAAAAGTTAGTAAAATCATTTTGTATACATAGTTAAGTACCCACCATTCGGCTAAAATAACAGATTAATTCTTTGTTGTAGTTAAAGGGAAATTTTGCTGCAGAGAATCTTTTAGTATTAATTATTATGAATATAAACTGGCACAAATAATTAAACATTGTATGAAAGTAAGCTCATGAACAACTGTCATGATCCTCTAAATCATGCATACATGGACCACTTCGCAGTATGAAATGGTAAAGTTAGGGATTCAACCCTTGTTATCGTGTTATCATATATATATGGAGACCATATTTTTTTCCGGTAAAACGGATATTATGTATGTAATTATTAGCGATGACAAATATTTAACTATGATGTAACCAACTTAACCAAGGGATCCCCAGGTTAAATGAGTTTAAAGTAAGGCTAAGTGTAGTTATAACGAACACAACCTACTAAACCATTTGGATCTGTTTTGGACCACCTATTTCACAAAATCTACTGGCATTGCAGTCTGTTAAGGCCTATTCAACTATACAACAACTCATTATATTTACATAACATTACACGTATACAAAACAAAACGTACCAGTTGCTATTTCAGAAGTTGTCCTCAGCTTCAATTCAGCAGTTAAATCCTCTGAAAAACCAAGTGCAATGGAAACGTTGATAGCCAGTGATGCCTTTGCATGAACCATTTAACACTCTTATGTTACCATCTATCTTTGTAATGGATACAAAAGTTCCTATAAAAAAAAGGTGCAAACTTTGCAAGTTAGATGTATAAAATATGTTTTTAGTCAATCTAATCAAGATTGGTAACACGTTACAATCATTATTTATTTGCCATTGTATTTATATTGTACACTAATTAAGGATCATTTAATGAATATCTCAAACTTATTAAATAAATAGTCCCGCATAGATTAAGAGTTCTATTTCTTTCTCACCAAGTTGGATAAGCTATTAAGAATAAGAAATTTCAAGTTAAAAAATCAACTTGATATCATCAAACAACCACTTTTCCCTCATTACTGATTTTGATCATTATAAGTAAACACTTAGCATATAATGGAGATATTAAGTGCATGATGTAAACATGCATGTGCAACATAATCGAGAGCAGTTGCCGAGCTCTGGACTTACCTTCTTATTAGTTAAAAAAACTTATCTTCTTAAAAGAGAGCACCATGAGATGAATATCTAAAATAGTCAAAGACCTGGATCCAAGGTTTTCGATCAAAATGAAATCCCTGCAGAGCATAAAACATGTATAAGTTAAGACATTCAGATGATTCCAACGTTTAAGTAAGTAACTTCAAGCTGCTTTCACTCATACATGATTCGGATAAGCAGTTAGGATAACTAATCATTAGAAATGGAAAAGATTCCCCAGCTTCTCTTGCGCGGGTATGTCTCGTATCTTTCCCTACAAGTTGAAAATGATTATTGTCATTTTAATGATGAGTATAAAAAAATATTACAATGACAGAGTTGCTTCTTCTGTTCTCTACGAAATAGTTATGTTTTTTTTTATCTTAGCTAGACCACTGAGAGTCATTACCTTTATCATATTATCACCTCGCAAACACATCTTGCAAGTACAACAACCTTGACATGAAGGACAAATTTAATGAACTTCTTTAGTTGGCATGTCAGGATAACTACAAAAGGGGGAAAAGTTCAGAAATTATAGTTTTAAGCAGTGGCCTTTCCCAAATACAGTAACCCAGCCAAAATAACAAATCTGCCATTTGGTGATCAGAAAAGAGCATTCGCCTGTCTTTGCTTGAGGGTCGTGAGCTTTGACACTTTACCTCCCTTCATTGAGTAAAAACTGACATCGGGCTTTGAGTTATCATTTTTATTATACTTGATATTATCGTTTAGAAAGTCAGGTTTTAAACATTATAATAGTTATTTATAAATCACACATTTGCTTTATTAATATGTTTTATTTCCAAAGTGCTTATTATTACAAAAAAAAAACAGAATTGGGCTATTAATTTGGCAACCCTTGCCAAGTTAATGGGTCAAAACGGCTATATTAGGACTCAGGCCGACTTCTTTGCCATTTCTTACCTAAAGTTGTACACATAGATAAAGTTTAAATTATTTAGAAAATTTCATGTACTTAGGAGGTACTAACTTGTTTATTTTTAAGTGCCAAAGAAATAGTTCTATCCAAACACTCTACATCCGATAAGGAAGCAGAAAACCACTTAAATAAGCAATCCCAAACACCCTCTTAAACAGCCTTTTTGAATTTGACCCGTTATGGTTGTAACTATAAATCAAATCGACACATACCTATAGGTGGTTCCAAAATTCCACCTCTTTTTCTGGTCCTCTGATAATCATAGTGTGGATTATACAAATGTGTACTAATTCAGGCACAATCTGCTGAGCATAGTAAGATGGTGAAGATAAAAAAAACATAAGTGGGGATTTACACAACAGTTTGCATATCACTACAGTGTCTCCTCTCTTTGCTAGCATGTCCTGCATTTATTGAGTTTTTATTTAAAAGCTATAGTTGGAGATTAAATGTGTCAAGCTAAAGAACTAAGAAAACTAACACACAATGGCAGTGACCTAATATTGGATTCTTGATCTTGTTTCTTCATAGTCAGAATCCAACACGCTGTTTTTTACATGTTACTGACTCATGAAGATTGAAACACAGGTTGAAAGTTAAAAATTGTAGCAAAAGTACCTTTGTATAGTAATGTTCACTGCCAGGAGATGCTGTCAGCCACATTCCCAAAAGCATTTATAAAAGAATGACTGTCATCCTCACAATGTTGATAAGTTAACCCTACTAAACCTGTCGTGGACATCAAAAAGTAATGCAGTACTTATTAGATCAGAAAAGTTGCACCTCTGCCATGGACATCAAACGGCTTCGGTTTCTTTTCTAAATTTTCTATTGTCATAACTCATAAGCATCTAAAAAATATTTGCAGCAATGTTAAATAAATAAAAACATTGATAACCTGGTGTGACCACTTTAAATACTCCAACGGGTATTGATGAGAGTCCGCGGCTATCATTTGTTAAAATACCATGGCATTCTTCCGTCTATTTTAAATATGATAACTTTGGTTGTAAATCGTATTCCCTGATCAAATTTACAAATAATCAGATGCAGTGTATTTAGAAATGAGTGTGTGTGTGTGTGTGTAAAAAGGAGCCGTACCACTTGAGTATCCGGATAATCTAACAATATGTTGAGTGGTATACAATTCTTTAACTTTGCTTGTTCCAGATCAGCGTATCTTTCTGTTTCAATTTCTAATGGTAGTGTTGGTTCGAGAAATTGGTTATATCTGATAATGTAAAAGAGATGGTTTTAGAATCGTTAAACCGGATATCAACCGAAGTGTTTATACTCACACATAAAGTATCTGTTCAGTTTCTGGAACATGTGGGTTGAAATAGTAGTAATAAAATGTACCACGGATAAAGCAGGACAAATAAAACGTACATTCAAATTGTTAGTATCACCATAAATAATAGATACCTTTTAAGCCCTGTATAAAATCTCCTTATGTAGCCACTTCTTGCGTCATCATGTCCAGGTAGTTCGCTGCAATAACACAATGGATTTTCATTAGCACCATAAATTTATGTTATAAATTTAAGTATTTCTTCTTTCAAAACTCTTGGACCAAGTAGCCATATATGGGGTGTTTAGCACTTAAAAAATACTTTTTGGATAATCTTAATCTGCTTTAAAGTAAAAGAAGATACTTGTACTATGTTTTTGTTTCAATGTATAACATGAAATTTGATTGTGATCTAGTGCATTTTGAAAATACGGGATCTTTCACATATATCTGTTGAAGGGCACCTGCTGCAATAAGCTGATTATGTGTGCATATACATACTTGAAATAGCAAATTGCAGTTATAATCACGCTGGCAAATTAAAAGTGAACCAACATCATGCTCTATTGCTTCACTTGTATGAAGGGCAGCTTGAACGACTCTAGCACCACCTTGAACACCAGTTATCCGCAAGCAACAGATCAAACTGAGGCGCATACGCCCCTCTATTCTTCCTTTCCTTATAGAAACCCGGCTGACCACTAATCGCGTTACTCAACGGATCAAACCACCCCAAAATAACAACTTTACATAATGCAACCCATTTGACCCCATTTGATGTGTTTGAGATTAAAAATCACCGTTCGTGAATCAAGTGTCGGTTGCATGTTATTGAGGTACCAAATTAGCCAAAAATGTACAATTATTGAACCAAACATCAGACCAGTAACCTGGATACATTGCTAGTTGCTGAAAATTGCCTATTCAGAAATTCATATGCAAATTCAAATATATCAATCACAATTCATGGCAAAAGATTATCATTTCTTGAGCTAAAGTTTAATTGGATTTTGTTTTAAATGTAGTTAATCTACAAACTAATATGTAAGTCACATTTCATATTCAAATTCAATATTCCAAAAACCCTCCACAAACTTGTATCGATGCCTACAAATTCCTTCATGGTGCTCAAAACGTAGATTGTTGTAGTCCATTTAATACCTATTACAACAACAAACTTCGGCGTATCAGTATTACGGTTGAAAACAAAAAGTAAAATGTCGATGGCTAATATTACCGAAACCATATTTTATATCGTATATACAACAACCTTAAAAGTTGAAAACAAATTAGAGAACCTAGTTTCAGTGATAGGATGATTGAATCTATTGTTAACATGTTTAGTAGATGGAACATCTTTTGATGTCTGACCATACTTGCAATAACAACACATCAGGAAAAGTTCAGTATAAGGTTAAAATAGCTTTTAAATGTTATATACGCGAGGCTTTCTATAAGTACCAACAGCTCTAGACGGTAGACATACATGTACCATCTGGTTGTTGAGACACCACTGAGGCGCCAAGTGTTTGAAAAGTATTGTTTCTTTGCTTGTGTCCCCACTGCTGCCCCAAAAAGGTCTCCGATATTCTATAGTGAAAAAACAGCAGAATAATGCAACTTTCATAGCAACTCTTCACAGCCCGGCCCAATACAATTAAAGTCACATTTGGCCTGGTACCCAAGCAAATAACATCAAGTAAGATTTTACGTTACCTGAAGATGAAGCCCCCTAAAATAGATTATCCATCGGCGGGTTAAAAGCGAGTCCGTTTTGGATTGCCTTCATTTCATAAATCACAGGGACAGGGATGATTAGAGACAAATTAGACGCGACAACTTGATCTCTAATCCCTGCTCAAAAAAATTAAGCACAGTGACGTCTAACTCCATAGTATAACCTTCGGAACCATCCATTTTGCCTGAAAAACAGATTTACCACACTGAATTTTCACTAAATGTCTTGGTGTTGCATAACCATCAATAATAATAAAATAACTTCAATTCTACATTATATTCATTATTTGCAAGCTTCTCAGCTTGGGTTGTGGCCCTAAATATATCCAACACATGGCTCTCATATAACGATGCATATTAATTTACATGCCAAACACATGACATGGCTAATAAAAGAAAGGAAATATCCTTATGCATATAATAAGCACACATGTGATCCTTGGCCTGTTTAATAAACTACAGCAGCACACTTCTTCTTGCTTAATTGTGAATAGGTCAAGGTGGGTATCTTTAACTAATCAAAATGGGCGAAATAAAAAGTATTGGACTGACTTTTTATTATGGTTCAGTGATTCACTGGGATGGATCTTACCAGAAATTGCAGATGAAGCAAGCTGCAAAGGCAGCTGCAGCAAGCAAACGTTTATGCTTCTTCTCATCAAACCCTTGCACTCTATAAATATACCATAACCACTTCATATCTTAGGTATGAGAAAACTTACCTGCTTACCTGCAATCATGGCATAGTCCAACAAAATTTAACTA
The DNA here is from genome assembly GCA_014162995.1 of Artemisia annua. Lineage (NCBI taxonomy): Eukaryota > Viridiplantae > Streptophyta > Magnoliopsida > Asterales > Asteraceae > Artemisia > Artemisia annua. Next base: position 187,300 of record LBNU01001963.1, on the reverse strand, counting down.
TGTTACAATTTATTAATAGCTCAAGAAACAAAGAGTAACAAACTACAAATAAATGTTTTTGAAATCGAATATGTTACTGAGAAAAATTAAAGAACACTAAAACTCCTCCAAATGAGGTGATAGTAAACATTCAATTAAAAAAAGTATTACATGTCATTATAAAGCAAATAAGGCTTACAATTGGGTATTAGATGTCATTCAAATCTTTTAAATCTTTTTATAAAGATGGAATTCAAATCTTTTTAGAGAGTAAATCAGTATAGAACATAGCTATCATCAAATGTAAAATACCTCTTCTTCCATGTTGCTTGATTCTTGTTGGGTTAACAACACAGCACATATATACATAACTGGTCGATCAGTTGCAAGTTAAACATAGCATGCATGCACGCAAATTAAACATAGCCATCATCAAGTTTATAAGGAAAGAAACCTAGTCAGCAATCGTTGTTGAATTGAATTAGAAAGCTGCAAACAAACCAACATATGCATACATGGTAACAAAGTTTCATCATTAGGGTTTTGAGGGAAAAGAGGCATACCGTTTTCCTGGACAAATCCTGCAGATCAAATAATAACTCACAAAAAAAATAAGTGTTCATGAATAAGACAAATCGATTTGGAAAAAATAATCAAATGAAGGGGACTAATGCCGTGGCTTTTAGGAGGATTTTTGTGATTTACTGAATGACGAATTAGGTTAAACATATAATTGTTTAAGCTATATTAAGGAATTGATATCTTCTACAAAATTTGTGTCATACCTTGTAAACCTTAGGATTTAGGTTTTGAATTGCAATTTCTTTCACAACCATTGGATTGCTCCAGTGGTAATGGTTGAGGTGTTGTTTATCTGTGCCTCCCATCCCAAGTTCGAATCTTGGCAATTGTCTTTTTAGACAAATTAATTCCGGATTTTAGTTCCCTTGATAATTGCTTAGGTGGACAGATGCTGATGACATGGCTGATAATGAATTACATGGCAATGACTGGGCAATGACTGGGCAATACGCGTGTAATGCCTCCTGTTATATATAATATAGAGATATATATATACGTATACGTATATATATATATATATATATATATATATATATATATATATATATATATATATATATATACACGTATATATACGTATATATACGTATATATAGCTATATATATACGTATATATAGACGTATATATACGTATATATAGACGTATATATACGTATATATAGACGTATATATACGTATATATAGTGGTCAGCAATCGTTGTTGAATTGAATTAGAAAGCTGCAAACAAACCGACATATGCATACATTGTAACAAAGTTTCATCATTAGGGTTTTGAGGGCAAAGAGGCATACCGTTTTCCTGGGCAAATCCTGCAGATCAAATAATAACTCACAAAAAAAATAAGTGTTCATGAATAAGACAAATCGATTTGGAAAGAATAATCAAATGAAGGGGACTAATGCCGTGGCTTTTAGGAGGATTTTTGTGATTTACTGAATGACGAATTAGGTTAAACATATAATTGTTTAAGCTATAATTAAGGAATTGATATCTTCTACAAAATTTGTGTAATACCTTGTAAACCTTAGGATTTAGGTTTTGAATTGCAATTTCTTTCACAACCATTGGATTGCTCCAGTGGTAATGGTTGAGGTGTTGTTTATCTGTGCCTCCCATCCCAAGTTCGAATCTTGGCAATTACTATTTTTAAAAATTATTTGCGCAAATTAGTTAAACAAAATGTTTAAAAAAAATTAGCTTACATGGTTCAGTAGTGATGACATGGCACAAAATTAATTAGGTGGCAATGACTGGGCAATGACTGGGCAATACGCGTGTAATGCCTCCTGTTATATATAATATAGAGATATATATATATATATATATATATATATATATGTGTGTGTGTGTGTGTGTGTGTGTGTGTGTGTGTGTGTGTGTGTGTGTATCCAAAGCATGCATAAAAATCATTGTACTATATGCATCAAAAACTTGTACAAAGGATATATATGCAAATATTCACTTTGAGAGGGATATATATGCAATTTTGCCTTCTTTGATTGAAAGTTGTTTTCAAGTGGTCTTTACTCAGTACTCAGGATCGTTCTTATTTTTGCAAGATCAAAATCATAAGATTAGATCGAAATCCTAAAATCTTACTATAATATTATTTTCATAATAGCCTTTTTAATATTATTCAAAGCTACAAAATTATATGAATGTTTCATGAAAATATTGTCTTAAATTATGAATATGAAATGTTTTAAAAAAATTAACATGTTCTTTTTAAATTCTATAAAACATAATCCATAACTTTGTAGTTTTTTTAGTTTGTGGTTTGAAAAAAGTAAGATTGGATCAAATTAGATCTTAAGATCTTATAAGATCCTAAGCTTGCTAATATCCTATGTAAGATCCGTATTATTTTTGCTTCGTAGTATCGTAAAATCGTAAGATCCTAAGATCAGGATCGGGATCTTAACAACTATGGTTAAATATTGTTTGAATATTAATTTTACAAAAAGTTACTCAAAGAAATGTTATATAATTGTTATCATGTAACCTGTTAAAAAAAATTGGAAACAAATCATTATTAGTATTTAGTGTAGCATCAACTTTGATCTTCATAGTCAGAAGGCAAATTTTTAATGCTAAATGACAAATATAGAGATTGTTCTGTCGCAAATGAGGTTAAGAATAAAGCTAGGTGTCATTTGATATAAAGTGTTTTCCGCTAGAATCTAGGTTTGGCTTCAATATAAACGTTATGGGCTCACATAAAACCAGATATTTGGGCTTCTAAGAAAGTTCGTTTGGTGATCAAGGGCGGAGCCACATGCAAGGTATGAGGGCACTTGCCCCTAACAGTTTATGTCAATTAATAGTATATTAATAAAATAAAACATCAAAATACCATACGAATACTCATTCAATTTTAAAAAAATACATAACGTAAGGAACATATTTACATCATTATTGGTGTCTATTGAATCATCCTCGTATTGTTTAACATATCAACAAAAGATTGATTCTTATGTATTGATAATGGACTCAACAAAAGAATGTTAGATAGGCCTTTTTCATCAGTCTTAAAAAGTAAAGCATCGAGATTAAAGGTTGCAGTGACAAAAGGTGGCCCATTCCTCCTTCCAACGACATCGATCACGCAAACGAATGGGCTTCACATAAAGATCAATGTCATGCATAGTAAGTACTCCTAAAACTATGATAGATTAAGTATATGACCTGTAGAAACGTGTGTATCAAATTATTGACCTCAAGTAATAAAAGTTTGCAAAATGTGCAGTGATAGTTTAACATCTTTTATATTGAAGGTGCAACCTTGTTCATAACAATAATATGAATATTCTTCGAATCAATGAATGTGATAAATATAAAATATAAGGTTAATAACTTCTACCATATCTATACTACATATAATGCACGGATGAATCTCTCTCCTCTTAGTCTTAAAATTAAGCTTACAAGCCATAATGCATATTGTACAATACACAAAGCGTTATTAATGATCTTTCTCATCGATCTTAATTTTAAGACTTACAAGTCTTAAAGCTTAATGTACAAAATATAAAGCACTATTAATGTGGTCAAGATATTTAATATAGCCAATTAATTAACTGGTCAATAAATACAATTAATGCAGTTATTAAAACACCCCTTACATAAGAAATACAAATTATCAAGCATATTGTACAACCAACTTAAACACAATTCCTGCATTAAATGTGACTAATACAAATAATAAAGCAAACTATACAAATATTCAAGCCCGAACGGGCAACGGGCCAAATGGGTTCGAGCCCGAACGGGCACGGGTCAAACGGGCTCGAGCCCGAACGGGCACAAGCCAAACAGGCACAGGCTAAACGAGCACGGGCCAAACGGGCTCATGTTATACGAATTGCTTTAAAAAAAAGACCAAAAAAGACGAAATAAATTCCTTAAATGTAACACCCCATTTATATTTAAAAATTAAATATATTATATTTATATGTTTTTTCTTTGAAAACGATTGTAATATTCAAATTATGTGCCCGTTAGTGCACATTTAACTTTTCAATGGGCCACCATGCCCATTAAAAGTAGAGGGGGCAAAATATGACCAAATCTTTTACAAATTATCCCAAATTAGTTTTTGATTTTAGGCATTGTCACCTCTAATATTTATTACCACAATTATATAATGAAAAACATTGTCATTAGTTAAAGAGTTGAAATATATCACATGAAATTTTTGATATCCGTAAATTTATTGTTAAAAAAAACATAATAGACTAAAATACATAATTCACTGAAAAATTTTATTTCAGGGTACCCGCCGCCGCAACGCGCAGGTACCCTGCTATACATTATCATGTATCAAGAAGTGTAATAACATACGGTCTCAATTATCACGTATTAATAACTCTCCTTTGAGGCCACTTGCTATATTCATCAGTTCATCCATCCCCTGTGTTTATGTTCTATTACACCAACACTTCCAGCCGCAAATTCTACCCCCAATTCCCAAACTATGAACTTTTGAAAGCAGATCATGTACATGATTTTATCATTATAATTAATATTTGAACTTATGGTTTTTAAGGCCCCGTTTGGTATGTGGTATTTAACTGAAAGAAATACTAGGATACTGAAATCATGCATTTGGTATGTGGGTGTAGGATTCAAAATTGTCTATGAAACAATTCCTAGTAGGATTGTACAAAACCGGCCATAAGGCCCTGATTTACTAACAAAGCATGTTGACTATTGAAAAATATAGTACTACTTTGTCACATTCATTTGACCATTTCTATATGTAATGTATTTTTGTTTTTATATTATTAAGAATGAGCCCTTCTTACATTATGTTTTTATTTATAACATTAAAATAATATTAAATATAATTCAATTCTCAATTATCATTTTACATAACAAACAACATTAATACTATCAATTACTTACTTTTTCTTTCAATCTAAACCAAATACAAATCCTATTCCAACCCCATCAGTATACCAAACGCACCCTAAAGCTCTCGTAAGACCAGGTCAAACAAAACTCATTTTATATACTAAGGGTGTCTTTGTTTGTTAGCGGGTTTGGCTTAGGATTTGGATTAGAATTAAGATTAGAATTTGGGTTGAAAGAAAACGTAAAAGAGGGAAAACATATCATAATGTAAAATTTTATTTATTTTACAAATTAGTATATAATTTAAAAGTAATATTTGTATGTTAAAGGTAATAATAAAAAGAAAAGCAAATAAAATTGGGGTTGAGAAGTCACTTGGATTGAGCTTACTAAAAGAGGAGTTATAACTCTACTCGAACACGGGTCCATGAGTTTTACATAATGCATAAATCACTTGTACAATTGTGTTATGTACTTTCTCTCTCCAAATTTCCACCTATCATTTTTTGAAATCAATCAATCAAATCATTAGGTACATTTGTAGGCATTATTAGTAGGCATAACGATTTTTATCATGTCTAACCCAATTCGTATGCCTTAAAGCTGTTACCTCTATCCAAATAACATGATAAAATCCAAATAGTATAACAATAATATAACAACTTTTATCATGTCTAACCCAATTTATATGAAGCTGTAAGAATGAGATATTTGTACGGAGAAATGAAATAAAAGTTTTTGTGAAATGTTTAAATTTCTTTTAGGACGTTCTTTTAAATAACATGGTAAAATCCTACCACTATTTTTTTGAACTTTTCCTTGATTAAAGCATAAATTTTGATAAACCACAACATTGAGGGACATGTTAAATTTTTTTTAAGTCATTCCTTTTAAACATTTGTACTTTGAGTCAAACTATTTTAAACAAACGTAAGTCAAAAATAAATAAACCTCATATTTCATGCCAAAAATGGATTTAAAATGAACCAAATACAAATAATATAACATTAATATTAATAACAAACAATAAAAAACTTGAATTATTTATTATTTCGTCACATGTTTACATTTTAGGAGATAAACTTGTCTAGCTATAGCACAAGTACGTGCATATAGGACACTACAAGTAAAATCTGCATGTCGGGGAGGTGGTGGTATGACTAGAGCCTTTTCATTCTTGAGTTTCCAATGGAAATCCACCGTCAGTAGCATGTGTGGATACTCCTTCTTCATTCATCTATAAAAAAAGGGGTGAGCATGAGGCGGTTTTTGGCTAAAACCAAACCCCGTACCAAACATTCAGTTTTAAGTTTTTAAAAACCAAACCCCACACCAAAAGTTCGGCATGGTTTTTCTGGTTTTTGGTTTTTTGCGGTTCGGTTTTCGGTTTTCGGATATCCGAAATTTGAGATGACAGTTTTATATTAGACTTATTATTTTATCTAAGTTCTTTAAATTTGGATATCTGAAATTTTGAATACCAATTTTATATATTGGAATATCCAAATATTTATAATTTAAAAAAAAACAAAAAACAAAAACAAAAAAAAACAACTTTTATATGAGTTGCCAAACTGACATTTCATAAAACCCAAATTTTTAAATAAATTTTGATTAATTTTTCGGATATCCAAATACATATATATATTGAACACACACAACCTAAATCAAGAAATCCTTGAATGTTTGTTGAATATTTTTGTCGAAAATAAATAAGATTACACAAATGTACACTAATTACTATATACATGTATATATGTACATACACTATGTTAGATTAAAACATGAACCATAAACAATGTATGTACATGTTGTTGGACTAAAACATGTACCAAAACTATTTTTATCTAAGAAAAATTGTACCGAAACTACAACTTAGTAATCTTTTACACAACTCAATGTATGCATAAAGTTAAAACTTTCCCATACTAAAAAAAAATATCATCAGAAACCAAACTTTTAGATTATGAACACATACAAAAGAAAAAGTTTTGTACAAATTAATAAGCAATTACATGACCATAACTGAAATAATATGTAAAACATAATTGAGATATCCAAACAAAACTTATGGAACAATAATAATTTATAAACTCTTAAAATAAAATGAACAAAATTCAAATAATATAACAATAATATTAGTAATAAACATTATAAGTAAAGAGGGTTTTTGGGAGTGGAATAAGCGTCCTTACCGCTGTGTTCTTGAGATGATTATACAAGAGAAAGGAAAAGAAGTGGGAAGAAATTGAAAAAAGTTGTGTTCTCAAGATTTTTTAAAGGAAGAAAGGAAAAGAAGTGGTAAGAAGATGCAGTGGTTTTTTTTGGTATAACAAGTTTCGCCCAGATTTGGGAAGAAAGGGAAAGAAGAGAAGTGATCTCTTATCTCTTCTATTCTCTTCTTTTCTTTTATGAAGCCATCTCAAGAACATAGCGTACATGTCCGAGTGGTACAAAGCCTCGAAAGAGGGGACCACACTTGGACGATAGAAGAAACTGAAATAGAGGATGACAGTGAGACATACTATGTTCCGGTGTTCGAAGATTATGACAGTTACGCTTTGGTTAAAACAGAATACATCTCAAGTTTGGAAGATGCTCGAGAGATGGAAGTTGCCATAGTTACTCGTACTATATGATCCTATTTGTTATCAAGTGTTACCAGGGTCATTAAGACATACATCTATCTATTTAAACTACATTAGATTTGTTTTGCTGCTCGTGATGTGTATTTAAATTTGTTTTCATTTAGAAAGTTTGGCTAGATTGGCAACATGTTTATGGTTCTTGGTTTTTTGCGGTATGGTTTCTCTGGTTTTTGGTATTTTGCGAATCGGTTTTCGGTTTTTTCGGTTTTCGGATATCTGAAATTTGAGATGAAAGTTTATGTTAGACTTACTATTTGTCTAAGTTCTTTAAATTCGAATATCTGAAATTTCAAATGACAATTTTATATATCCAAACATCTATAATTTTTAAAAACACTTTTATACGAGTTGCAAAACGGACATTTCATAAAACCAAAATTTTTAATAACTTTTGATTTATTTTTCGGATATCCAAATACATATATCTCTTAAACACACACAAATCAAGAAATTCTAGAATGTATGTTGAATATTTTGTCGAAAATAAATAAGATTACATAACGTGTACACTAATTACTATATACATGTATATATGTACGTACACTTTGCTGGATTAAAACATGAACCATAAACAATGTATGTACATGTTGTTGGACTAAAACATGGACCAAAATTATTTTTATCCCAGAAAAATTGTTCCAGAAACTACAACTTGGTAATCTTTTACACAACTCAATGTATGTATAAAGTTAAAACTTTCCCAAACTCAATAAAAAAAACTTTCATCAGAAACCAAAATTTTAGATTATGAACATTTACAAAAGAAAAAGTTACGTACAAATTAATAAGCAATTACATGACCGTAACTGAAATGATATATAAAACATAATTGAGATATACAAACAAAATTTATGGTATAATAATAATAATAATAATTTATAAACTCTTACAATAAAATGAACAAAAGATAAATAATATAACAATAATATTAATAATAAACAATAAAAAGCTTTATTTAGTTTTTGGTCACACGTTTACATTTTAGGGGATAAACTTGTCTAGCTATAGCACGATTACGTGCATACGAGACACTACAAGTAAAATCTGCATGCCGGGGAGGTGATGGTATGACAAGATCCTTTTCATTCTTGAGTTTCCAACGGAAATGCACCATCAGTAGCATGTACGGATCCTCCTCCTTCATCCATCTCGATGACCCACACTTCCTCTTCCAGCAGCCGATTCACATGTGGCTTGAAGTGAATCATGAGAAGCTACTCTTTCTTTTTGGCGATGAAATAGTGTGATTTTTAAAAGGTGCTGATTGTGGAGTTGTTGATGGTAAGCACTGTCAAGTAGAAGAATGCGAAACCCGGGGTCGGTTTGACATCTCTACCTAAAAATGATTGTGCCTTCTACAATCTCAAGGTTTTAAGGCAATGAGTTAAAAAGACATGAGGAAGAAGATGCATAAAAGTTTGTGCAAAAATTAGTATTTGAAAGAAAATGGGTGTAGAGTCATGTGGGAGAGGATACTTATTACGCTTTTTGTTTCAATTTTAAAATAACAACAGAGTATATAATTTGTGGTTTTGACTTTTTGTTTCACAATAAATCTCAATTCGGTTATAAAAAGTAGGTAGATATTCATAATGTGACTTTCAACGTTTCATGTTTTTATTCTTAATTACATATTGTGAATTATTAAGTGTCTTGTTATAACATGATAGTGTAAATCTACTGTGAATTTGTTATTCGTTGTATTATTTGGACACAAATATGCAAGGATACTAATCCTACTATAAAAGCGAAATCTCGTCTTCTGTTTGTTATTTATATTTATATGTTTTTGCTCAAATTAGATATCTAGCTTTTCTTTTGATAAACATAAACCGTTTTTTAAGTATCGTTTTTTATTCGGATAAGTAGTTTGTATTTTGCTTTAAATTAGACATTTTGTTGTAGTTTTTTTCTTTTCTTATAAATGCTCGGTTTTTTTTCACATTTTTCCACAAGATTAGCATTTTTTTTGTTGTTTCACACAATATAAGCTATAATTTGTTTTAGCTCTTATTTTTGCATTTGATAAACCGTTTTTTTTACGTATTATAGCCTGTTAGTTTTTTTGCAACTTTTACACAACAAAAGCTGGTTTTGCGCAATATAAGATCTTTTTTTGCCCTTTTCTCTAACGATTTTCATTAAGGTATAATTTTTTTCCCCGCACATTATGATTTCCTGGCTCCGCTAATGTTGGTGATGTGTTTAAGAAAAATATTGTTTGTTTATGAGACAATGGATACACGACACATCTCAAAACCTTTTCTTTCTTATAAACTTTTACATGCATAGTACTTTTATATTTCATGTAGTCCACCTCACTAACATACAACCCATATTTTTAGACTAGATTTTAAAGTTAACCCTAAAATGAATTCTTTGAGATAAACAAATGCCCCCTTATATGATGTGCATCATTTGTTTCACATTTACACCTCAAGTAGAAAATCTTACGACCTCGGTAGTATCTACCCTCTACCATGGTGGTGGAACACACCACACATAAGAAGTGGTTAAGCGGTGGCAATAGCACCTCTAACGCCCTAGTAAAATCTCAATCAAATTTACCAATCTTCGTTGTTTACATCCTCATTCCCACTTTGTTTGCTCTTATTACAAATCTTTCATTTGGACACGCAAAACTTGTGATAGAACAACATAATGCGTGTATTAGTAGTTTAGTATAGTATATTTTATGTTAGTTGTAGGCTTGCAACAAAAAATGTTACTTCCAATAAGGTAAGCTTTGGTTAGCGATTCAGAGTGACAACATTTTTAAGTTACTTTACTTCAACTAAACGACAACATTTGTTTAGAAAAGGTAAGCATGCTTAGAGTTTGAGTCAGATTGATGATATGATTTACCGCAAAAGCAATTTTTAACTTGTATTTATGTGCCTCGATTTTCAAGTTTCGTATAGTTGTGTTGTTTTTGAAACTTTAAAATGTAAATTTATTGGGTGAACCCAAGTACTCTCTTTCGGATTTAGGAAAGAACTCCCATAGATCTTTTTTTCCTTTTGGAAGATACAGAAAGCGAAACATTCAACCGATTGATATTAGAAGACCCAACGAATTCTTCCAATGTATCATTTTTTGGTCCAATGGAATTCATAGGTATAGGAAGAAGCCCTATCAAATAGAGATTTTTTCTTTCGACCATATTTCGATTGTTAATACGATATATAAGGATTGCTACTCCAAAGAGTATTTGATAAGGCGAAAAGTGTACCGCTTTTCGGGGGTCATTTAAACCCGAATTCGTATTTATTTGATCAAATATTGCCCTAAATCGTTCCTTTTGGCATTTTAGGTACTTTGGAGAGAAATTCTGGATAAGGAAGCATTTTGGACGTTTTTGGAGCATAAAAGTGAAGAATTCGACAAAGTGCTAAAAACTGCTGGAATAGTACCCGTGACGGCGTCAAGCATGGATGTGACGCCGTCAAGCCTTGATAGGCCAGAATGGATTTTAGGAGATTAAAGGGGGACGGCGTCAAGAAGGCCATCAAGAAACCCTAAGCACGGCGAGGTGACGGCGTCAAGGCTATAACGTGACGCCGTCAGATCTGTTTTTCTATATATATTTTCATAATTTTTAGTCATTAGGGGTGGAACTTGTGGGGAACTTTTGAGGGAGAAACCCTAGACGAATTTTAGCAGCTTTTTCAAGGTTTTTTACCTTGAGATCTTCCATGTTACATTGAAGATAAGTAATCAATTAATCATTCAATATGTCTATGTGTTGTTTGATTCTATCTTGTTCTTGTCTTTTGTTTAACATGCTAGGCTAGGTTTTCTTTGTGTTTGCTTAGATCTAATGAAACCTAACTATTGATTATTGATTGAATGGTGTGTTGTTAATTGTACTGGATGAATGTTTATCGATGTTAGGCTTAAGAAAACTGGTAGACTTCCAATTGGTAACATGCTTGAACGTCTTAAGAAACATGAACCAAGGTGTACTAAGGTTATTTTGATTGTATTTAATGCATGAGTGAATTCTAGTGATCCCATGTTAGGAGCTTCTTAGCCGGCTCGACATAGGAGTGAAGTAGGATCTCATAGAGTTAGGGGAAGTCCGTACACACCCCTACGAATGGTATTAAGGAATACAATCCGTCATCCACGCAATTAATACACACTAATTAATCGGTAAAAGATAGTTAGGGAGTAAGGAAATCTAAGTAAACACACTTCTCTCCATAAAAGTTTTCACAAACATTTATTTTTAGTTTATTTTATTTTATCTGCATTAGTAGTTATTTGGGTTAGTTGACTAGCAATTAATTCCGCCCACTCCTTCAAACCCGAGATTTTTACTTGCTTTCATTAAAATAATAAAATACAAAAAGAATCTTCCCTCACCCTTAGACCTAGAGTAGTTTTTCAATCCTAACGACACTATTTCCCTAGAGAACGATCAATCCCCCGGTACTTGCCACTACACTATACTACATCGGTCAGGTACACTGCCTGGTGGGGATTGCAAGCTTCTCAAGATCCCTTGAGAAGTAAAACCCTAGTGCGTGGTCGCAATCTCGCGCATCAGTATTACACCCTTAATTGTGAAATATCGATTGCTTGTTGAACCTTGTGAATTGTGTGAAAGTATGATACTCCAAATTCGGGAGTCAAAAAGTTTATAAAACATTCTTGGTGGAAAAAAGGTGAATGAAATATCCTACTGGATTGACGATAAAATGGAATCCTGGGTTGCAAATAGTGATTCAATTGATGATGAAAAAAGAGAATTTTTGGTTCAGTTCTCCACCTTAACGACAGAAAAGCTTCCGGAATACAATGGGATCTTCGTAAAGTTGATCATTATGAGTCTTACGATGAATTTCAATGGGAAGTCCAACGGCAAAAGAAGGGGATTCATTATTTTTCGAGAAAGAGAATTGATATATGACCTATTCGAAGCTGCCACCGGTATGCGAATGATGCACAACATTTATCGTCTCAAAGTTTTACACTTGATTATAATTTTTCATCAATCCCAAAGTATCACTAATTTGCAATTATTGTAAGTTTAAAATGATACAAGGCATCTCAAATCCACCTCCAACAACACCATATACAACCAAGCAGTACTTTTCAACAGTTTAGAAGTTCTATCACCAACAAAACTTACATACATTAAACACATTTCCTTCAGACCCTGAAGGACCAGGTCATTGTTATTATAAAGGTAGCATAAACATATGCATAGTGAGAAAAAAAATGAAATGAGAAAAATTTTAGCCACACATTTCAAATGACAGATTTATTTTTGTAGGTGCATCTTTTTTTAGAAATGCAAAGCTTTTATTAAGAGGCCTTATCCAAATATAGCAAAGGCAAGAATACACCCGAAAAATGGACTCCAAGAAGGAAGCCAAAACTATAATAATCAAACAAAGCAAAACCCGTTTGGTTCGCGGAAGGTTTTTGATGGAATTTGAATCTATCTATAGAATTCGAATGTGAAGGAATTGGAATGTGAATGATTTGGAATCTGAAGAATTGGAATTTGCAAAAACTAACGCGTGTTTGGTTGAATGATAATGAAATGAGAAAAAATAAATTATACTAAAATATTTAAAATTTTATATTAAACTAAAATTGATAATAATAATAATAATGAAAATAATAATATTAATATAATGATTATTATTAATAGTAACAAAAATAATAGTAATAATAAAAATAAAATAATAATGATGTTAATAATAATAAAAATTTTAAAATAATAATTATAATAAAAGAAATATTAATAATAAGCTGCTAGACTCCAATCTGCTAGCTTGCAGACTAAGCTGCTTTGACATTCTGGTATCGTAACTTCTGGGCCTTCCTTTGATGATGCCCTGTGTGCTTTAAATGTGAAAATGGATATTGACTTTTTGAGTAACCCATGTGAGATCGCTGCCCCCAAACTCATGAAGAAACTAGCATATATATATTTCACACGTGTTACCCAAACAGCCGAATCTACTTTTTCTTTATCTACTCGATAGATGGCGTTATAGAAATCACAAATGGAGGACTAGACTTTGGATTGGCTTAGGGTGGTCCAATATCTGGGTTGGGACAGACTATGAATGCTAGGACCTACCGGTGCGTGTTATGCTATCGGCTAGGTGTTCCTCTATTCTCTATTCCGATGCCATGCTCCGCTTGTTCCAGGGTCTTTACTGGGGATATTTATGGGGACCATGCTGTGTCATGCGCTGGTATTATTGGTATTAAATATCGGCATAACGTGGTGCGTGATGTGCTTCTTGATATGTTCTCGGTCTGGGACATCGGTTCGTAAGAGGTTGATATTGGGCTTTGTGGGAAAGGGACGAAACTTTACGCCCAGCTGATATGTTGCTTTACTCGTGGGACGGAGGGCTTGATGCATGTGTTGATTTGACAGGGTCATCGCCCTTGACGCAAACTAGTATGATTGATTTTGTACCGGGTCGTGCGGTGATTGAGGCCGCAAAACGTAAACGCGTCAAGTATAAGTCTAAGTGCGCGAATATTGGATATGGGTTTCTCCCATTCTCTTTCTCTTTTTTTTGGGGAGCTTGAGAAGGATGCAGTGGCCTTACTGAAACGAATCCGAAAGTTCTCGATGACTCAAGACATTGGAGCACGTGCTGCTGCTCATATCTTTAGTAAGATTAGCTTTTCTATAGCTAGAGGAGTGGGAGCCCAATTAGTATCTCGGCTTCCCATTAACTTCTTGTAAATCTTATAAGTTTAATAAAGTGATGTTATAAAAAAAATAAAAATAATGCTAATAATAATAATAATAATAATAATAATAATAATAATAATAATAATAATAATAATAATAATAATTGATTTTTGATGATAAAAATACTGAATTTCATGGAATTGTAGACATTCCTTCCATTTTGCTGTGGAATGTTGAATTTTCCAGAATTGGGATTTTGAAGGATTTCCATTCTATTTCATTTGCAACCAAACATATTAAAGAATGGAATTCAGATTATGAATTCATTGAATATGCCAATCAAACACGTTATGGAATGGAATTAGATTCCAATTCCATCAGAATCCTAAAGATTCCGCGAACCAAACGGGGACTTAAAAGTCTATAAGATAATCGTCCAAAAACACCCAACACAACAATTACAGATAGCCCGAAGACGACTCAAAAGAAGCATTAGGATTTGAGACCCATATAGACCAATCAAAATCAATTCTTGGGCATCTATTGGAGATCCAAAGAAGGGAGATTGAATGCTCATAAACACATCAACATCCGTAATCATTTGTCTTTCTTCCTCATGAGCATGGACAACGTTGTTGCCATCTCCAAATAGCCCACATAACAGCCATGCACACACCATGGAAAATCTTATTTCTCCACTTGCCGTTTAAGAACGTTTTTAAACCTACAACCATGTCTTTAATCGATATAGATGAAGACTGCCATGGTATTTGCCACCAGGCAAAACTTTTTTTTGCCAAACACCTACCACTTTCCGGCAATTAACAAGCACATGAAAGAGGTCCTTAATCTCGTGTTCACATATTGGGCACAAGATCAAGCCATCGAGGGCACATCCAAGCCTCGATTATTGAGATTAGATAAATGAGGTAGTCGATCACGAGTTATCCTCCACCCTAGAACATTCACCTTCCTCGGCACCCGAGAATTCCACCTAAAGTCAGGCTTACCATTGCTTGGATTTAAGATCAAAAGGTCAACAATTTTTGACATCCTACTGACCGAAAAACAACCCATAGCATCTAAATTCCACTTCCAATAGTCCGGTTACTCAGAATTGAATTGAAGGTTATGAAGGAGAGAATAAAGAGCACTTAGTTCATCCATAAATCTGCCACGAGGAGAGCAACGCCAATCACAGACACCATCCCAGTAACCATTAATGCACTTTCAACTATCCGCAAGCTTGCAGTCTTAATTATTTTCTAAAGCAAACAAGCTAGGCATGTATCTTTCCAAATGAGAGAATATTTTTGTAAGTGCATCTGAATTATGCGTTTATGATTTCTTCTAGCTCTTCTCATGTTAAATTTATTTCTCATTTGATCATAACTCTAAATTATTTTACTTTAACTACCGTGGGTGGTTATCATAGCCACCGTGAGGAGATTTATGATCAATCAAGGTGTCAGTTGTTTTTTTTTTTTTTTGAATAAACATTGTTTCCCTCTTTTCACTTCTTTCGTCTGTTGGCATGCAAAAGTTTATGTTTGTTTTTTTAGAGGTGACAATTTTAAACCAAATGGTTAAATTCCGGTTAAGTTGGTTAAATTTTCTTAATGATACGGTTATAGTTGGGTTTTGTTAAAAAATAAAGGTGGGTCTAAATGGGTTTAGTTGATTTTAATTAATTAATATTGATGGGTCAAGTTGGGTCTAATAGTATAACCCATATGGGTCACCTCTTCAAAAATTAAACGTAAACTTTCACTTTTTGTCGCTTCTTCAACACAAACCCAATCTATTTCTCTTTCATTTTTTTTCTTTCGAAAGCACAAAAAATAAACGGTTTTCTTCCATTGAAGACGAAGATTTTAGATTTTCTTCTTCGTTTGCAGATAAAGACATAAAACGTCTTAAAAACAAACAACACCTAAGATGCAATAATTTATGCGTATGAACACCTTCCTTGGAAGGTGTAGTTATCTTATATTATCATTTCGCTAAGCACAACAACCATAAGAGTTCAATAATCAAACAGATGTAACAGCATAACAGATAAGAGCATGATCAAAATTCATGATACCTCTTCAACATGTAGAGACCAAGACACCCACGGGCACGCACCAAGGTACCAAAATAACAAATCCAATGAAATCCATTCCAACCAACCTTTGTACAATATATTCTACTCTTTAACAAGATAAAGAAAGTAAAAAACAAAACATAATCCAAAAACCCGGATTAAATTTCATACAAGTTATGCCATATTTTGCAACACTTTTAACATAGCCCGGACTTAGCTTCATACAGGCACCCTTTTGCCACGGTAGCGATCAAAGAACTGCAAAGAGAAACAAACAGGTAAACTTTAGTTAGTGCCTGGATAAATAAAAAACCAAGATACATCAAAATCCAACAATATCCATGCGCATTTCCAAAATTCATAATCGCTAGTCTTTCATCATCCACTTAGTGATTTCAACAAACTTGGAACATAAAGCATGAAAAAAAGTGCATAGCAAAGCAAATAAGTAACTGATACATACACATCAGTAGATAAATGGGACTCATAGAAGGGTGAGCATCGGTCTGGGACCGGACCGGACCGACAAGACCGAAGACCGAAGACCGAATTAAGGCAAAAACCCGGACCGAGACCGAGACCGAATGTGGTCGGTCCGGTCCGGTCCAATTAGGCAAGATTTTGGCAAGTTTTTTCGGTTTTTTGGTCGGTCCGGACCGGACCGGACCGACCGGACCGAGGACCGAATTAGCCAAAAAGCCTAGACTGAGGACCGGACCGAATGTGGTCGGTCCGGTCCGGTCCGGTCGGTCCGGTCCATCCGGTCCGTTTGCTCACCCCTACTCATAGGTTAGCTTGTACTAAAGTTAGGATTTTCAGATCCACAAGTAGGAAATAAGTCAATAACCCAACATAAATTTATAAGCAGCTAGAGAAATCTAGCTACAAACCTGTCGCTGTAAACACCAAATGGCTTTGCAATAGAGTTAATCATATTAAATTTTTTACCCAAAAAAAGAAGCAAGACAGCGGCTGGACAGTAGACTGATTTTATTGCACTATTATATAACTATGGCAACATCAGATCCCAACGTCCAAACTCTAAGTAGCAAAATAGTGTTTTTACTTCGTAACCTAACGAGCTTTGAGATTGAGTCTCTCAAGCTCCAATTAAATACGAAGTCCACTTCTGTTTGTAGGTAATAATAGTGAGATTGCCAAAAAGAAAGGAAGACACTAGTGGTATCAATTTGGCCCTATGTACTTATCAACGGGTCAACTGAAACTGTGTTATCTCAAACTTGTCAAATCAAAGTTATTAGCTAAAAAGGAACGTGTTAAAAGCCACCGTAAGTATAGATGTCAATACAGACAACATCGTAAACCCGACCCACCCATCTTGCCACCTATAGCTATAGTAGAAACTTGCATCACACAACAAATTAACACTACAAGCATGCTGATGTAATTACAAGGGTAGGAGACGTACTGATCTAATAAAAGGCTGTTGAAACACCCAACCAATAATTGGTATCTTCTGCACAAAAACTGATAGTGTGGGCCAAAAGCCGCTGCAAAAAAGTATCTCGTAAGTAACCATCTGTAAAACCTACAGCAGTATAAAGTAATTGTTAATTAGTTTACTCATTATATCGCACAAACCTGAATAGTACAATGAAGCCATAAGTCTCTGCAGCCATTCCAATTACGGGCCATCCGATGATAACAAGAAAGAAGCCAATACCAAAAGAAATTGTACCCTGTACAATCAATCAAGCAAAAACTTATAAAAATGAAGATACATAAATGAAAACGGAGGACAAACTGTAAGAAAGCACTGGAAACCTTAAAGTTGTTTCGTTTCATGAAGAACTGCAAAGAGGACTTGACACCAATGGTCATTATCACTCCCGAGATGAATAAGATCTGGTTCATTACCACAACAAAACGATCCTTGCATTAGTCATGATCAACTCAAACTTAGCAATAAGGGAACATGGAAACAGAAAACTAATGGTAATAGAAACGGCGCAAAATGATACTAACATTTCCAATGGCAAGTAACCCCTTGTCAAAGAACATAATGACTCCCAGAAATGAGAAGAAGACGCCAAAACCAGTCAATCCCAGCCCAATCTCTGTTTCATTGAAAACCAAATTGTTTAATGGATCCATTTAAAAGAAACTAATCAATATAGATAATGACAACTCGTCCACATAAAAAATTTCTATATCTGAAGCTTAAACAAAGGCAGTTGACAATAACTTGGGATACAGGTTACTTTGTAAAGGACGGATAGGATATACACGTCTTGAATGCCAAAATTTCTCCTAGTAACTATTAAATCCCATTTTATGTATAGCCTTCTGAACCATTAGTTTTATCAGTGGCTTAAATTCAGCTTATAGTAATCACATCTATACAACATAACTTTCCTTTTGGTAAAAACAACCAAAAATAGAAACCTACACTCTCGGATCATCAAAGTACTTGTTATTATGTGGTTTAGATGTCAACTGTCAACGTGTTCATTATCTTCTCAATGTTTCAATACACAGAAACAGCAACATGTAGCACCGCTTCAAACAATATACATGCAGATTACACATACTGGTCCAAGTCTTAGATGTGCATGTAAAGATGTCATTTATGGATCCCAGCTTTAACAATTATACCAGATGATCTATGTTTCTACATGGCGAATAAGATTTTTCAACACTTTGTGTATCCGTTTCACTTTAACATACATACGCAAACATTTAAAGGTATACATCAAAGCATTACACAACGAACCGGAACGAAAAAGAAGTACAGCAGTTATTAAACTTACTTTTCCAGTCATCCATCTCGAAACCAACCATCTTTGCCTAATCAGACGAAATCCTCCAGATGTCAAATCAAATCAAATCACCCTCGAAAACTGAACCACAATCAAAACAAATCTAATTATAACCAAGTCAATAAAAACATGTCAAAAATCAATAAATAAACACGAAAATAAGCATTTTCTATTTATTTGACAACACTAAACATCAACATATCAGACAAGAATTCTCCTCGTAAACATTATTAGATTTGGATCGATCAATATAGACTTCCGTAGCCTGCTACCCTTACCCTTCGGATCCGCTAAACCTACACTTTATTAACTCAAATCAACAACCAATAAATTTAGGATCTGCTAAACCTAAGCATTCTAAACTCGAACCAGCACATCGAATAAGCTAATAAAAACTAAAAATAGACATAGTTAACTCAAATCAAATCACCCTCGAAAACTGAACCACAATCAAAACAAATCTAATTATGACTAAGTCAATAAAATCTTGTCAAAATCAATAAATAGACACGAAAATAAGCATTTTCTATTTATTTGACAATGCTAAACATCAACATATCAGACAAGAATTTTCCTCGTAAACATTATTAGATTTGGATCGATCAATACAGACTTCCGTAGCCTACTACCCTTACCCTTCGGATCCGCTAAACGCCTAAACCTACACTTTATTAACTCAAATCAACAACCAATAAATTTAGGATCTGCTAAACCTAAGCATTCTAAACTCGAACCAGCACATCGAATAAGCTAATAAAAACTAAAAATAGACATAGTTAACCTCATTTATCCTCATAAGCCTCATCAAATTCAGGACAAAATCAAAATAGCTTAAATAACCTATACATCCAAATCCACTAAACCTAAAGAGTAGTGATATAGATGACTAAAACATATGCCTAAAGACATGCCTAATCAATTTACTATTTGAAACATGTCATATGCATTTTCTCTCTCATTATCTTCACCATTTATCTTGGCAAGTGTCACAATCTTACCATTAGTCATATTTTTAGGCATGCAAATCATTTTCCAAACCTAAATTTCATTACCGAATTCAAGATCGAATCAGTAAATCGAACACAAACAGATACAATAATTTAGCAAAATTATAATATCTAAAGATACAGAACACATCAGATCTTCAAATCAAATGCAATCACTTCAAAATTATAAGAAATTCGATATAAGAGATGTTCAAAATTTAGGGCAAACTATCATCTAAACTTGGTAAACACCATATGAACACAAAAATCAGCGTAAATTAGGTCAAAATCATTTCTAGCTTCAAATGAACCTAAATCCACATATAACGACACATCCACCGAATTTAACAAAACGGACAACACTAAACATCAAATCTTCAAAAGTAAATAAAATTACGCTGAAATCAAACATATAAACACTAAAATCATCATATATAACCACAATTATCTATGTAAACCTCATCAAAATTAGGTCAAAATCATTCTACCTTCGAATTATCCTACAATTACAGATAACGCTGCACTTACGAATAACAGTAACATCGAATCTTCAAAATAATACAAAATCAGCTCATAACAAATTAACAACTAGAAGACTCTAACATAAATTAGATCAAAAACAGTTCTAGCTTCAAAAAGCCTAAATTCACAGATAACGATACATATACATTCACCAAATTTAACAAAAATTACGGGTAACACTAAATATCAAATCTTCAAAATTAGCAAAACTAGGTCCAAATCAATATATAAACACTAAAATCAGCACATTTAACCACAATTTCCCTCATAAACCTCATCGAAATTAGGTAAAAATCAATCTACCGATATATTAACCTAACATCAGATCTTCAAAGCTAAACAATTTTACTGCGTTACAATCAGTCCATCTGTGAGCTAGAAATATGAACTGACCAATAATTAGGTGAACATTCCAGCTATTTAATTAACCTAAAGCTACAGATAGCGATATATTTAACGATTAACAAACGTTACCGATAACACTAAATAAGGTCAAAATCAACATATAAACACTAATATCGGCATAAATAACCGCAATCATCCTCATAAACCTCATCAAAATTACGTCAACGTCAATCTAGCTTTAAAGTGACCTAACATTACATATAACGATTTATTCAACAAATTCACATACAATCAGTAAATTAGTGATACGACCGGCTCAAAAATTACGGCAAAACATCATCTAAACGCTAAAATTAGGTCAAAATCATTTCCAGCTTCAAATGAGCCTAAATTCACAGATAATGATATATTCAACGATTTAACATCAAATCTTCAAAATTAGGTCAAAATTGACACCTCATAAACTCATCAAAATCAGGTCAAAAAAATCAATCTAACCTAAAACTAGAAATAACCGCAACAATTACGAATACCAGTAACATCAGATCTCCATAGCTAAACAAAATTAGGTCAAAATCACACATAACGATATATTCAACGAATTAACAACAATTACGAATACAATAAGATCAGATCGTCAAATTTAAACAGCGTCAGTTCGAAATGAATAGTAAATTAGATGTAATTCGATATACCTGAGTGAAAATTTGGGGCAAAATAGTGACCGGTGAGATTCAGTTAAGCAGAAAAAGAAGTTAGTTATAACGGAATATTTTTTGTGTGTGTTTTTAGTGTGTGAAAATGGGGTGGAAAGAGGGATTTATATGGCTGAGTTTTTTCATGTTGAGTGTGAAGGAATTGATTTTGATTAGTGTGGTGATGTGTTTTTTCGAATTTTTTTAGATAGTGGCGATTTTAGTCCTTGTAGTTTTTATCATTAGTCTTTCGGCAATGGGAATGGGTTAATCACTTTTGGTGGGGATGTCCATTTTCAAGTACTAAATCAACAACCAAACAAGTGTAATAGGAATGAAAGACATTCCTTAATACCCGAATTGATAGTTATGTTGAAGAAAATAAATTATATAAGTAACAGGAAGTTAAGTTACTTGAAAGTGGTGATTTTTAGGAGGTGAATGGCTTTATTAGTCTTGTAAAACTCGTCCTAAGGGTCTGATTACATAGTGTGTAATTGTTATGACCCAATAATATCATTTCACACACATATAATCTTAGAGAGAGATAGATATAGAATATAGAGAGAGAAAGATGTAGAGAGAGGTGGTGAAATAAACCTTTGATTAAATGAACTCCCACACCCTCTTAACAAGCCTAGGAGGGTTTATATTTCTTACTAGGCCACAATTTTAACATAAATTAGATCAAAATCAGTTCTAGCTTCAAAAAGCCTAAATTCACAGATAATGATACATATACATTCACCAAATTTAACAAAAATTACGGGTAACACTAAATATCAAATCTTCAAAATTAGCAAAACTAGGTCCAAATCAATATATAAACACTAAAATCAGCACATTTAACCACAATTTCCCTCATAAACCTCATCGAAATTAGGTAAAAATCAATCTACCCATATATTAACCTAACATCAAATCTTCAAAGCTAAACAATTTTACTGCGTTACAATCAGTCAATCAGTGAGCTAGAAATATGAACTGATCAAAAATTAGGTGAACATTCGAGCTATATAATTAACCTAAAGCCACAGATACCGATATACTTAACTATTAACAAACGTTACCGATAACACTAAATAAGGTCAAAATCAACATATAAACACTAATATCGGCATAAATAACCGCAATCATCCTCATAAACCTCATCAAAATTACGTCAACGTCAATCTAGCTTTAAAGTGACCTAACATTACATATAACGATATATTCAACAAATTCAGATACAATCAGTAAACTAGCAATACGACCGGTTCAAATATTACGGCAAAACATCATCTAAACACTAAAATCAACATAAATTAGGTCAAAATCATTTCTAGCTTCAAATGCGCCTAAATTCACAGATAACAACATATTCAACGATTTAACACGATAACACCTCATAAACTCATCAAAATTAGGTCAAAATCAATCTAACCTAAAACTACAAATAACGCAACAATTACGAATACCAGTAACATCAGATCTCCATAGCTAAACAAAATTAGGTCAAAATCACACATAACGATATATTCAACGAATTAACAACAATTACGGATCAGATCGTCTAATTTAAACAGCATCAGTTCGAAATGAATAGTAAATTAGATGTAATTAGATATACCTGAGTGAAAATTTGGGGCAAAATAGTGACCGGTGAGATTCAGTTAAGCAGAAAGAAGTTAGTTATAACGGAATATTTTTTGTGTGTGTTTTTAGTGTGTGAAAATGGGGTGGAAAGAGGGATTTATATGGCTGAGTTTTTTTTCATGTTGAGTGTGAAGGAATTGATTTTGATTAGTGTGGTGATGTGTTTTTTCGAATTTTTTTGGATAGTGGTGGTTTTAGTCCTTGTAGTTTTTATCATTAGACAATAAAAGGATCTTTCGGCAATGGGAATGGGTTTACAAACTCTATCACTTTTGGTGGGGATGTCCATTTTCAAGTACTAAATCAACAACCAAACAAGTGTAATAGGAATGAAAGACATTCCTTAATACCCGAATTGATAGTTATGTTGAAGAAAAAAAATTATATAAGTAACAGGAAGTTAAGTTACTTGAAAGTGGTGATTTTTAGGAGGTGAATGGTTTTATTAGTCTTGTAAAACTCGTCCTAAGGGTCTGATTACATGGTGTGTAATTGTTATGACCCAATAATATCATTTCACACACATATAATCTTAGAGAGAGATAGATATAGAATATAGAGAGAGAAAGATGTAGAGAGAGGTGGTGAAATAAACCTTTGATTAAATGAACTCCCACACCCTCTTAACAAGCCTAGGAGGGTTTATATTTCTTACTAGGCCACAGTTGGGCCGGACCTTGGGCCTTTTATTGGGCCGAGTCTTACTGCATCCGCAATAGTAGCCATACGTACTAGTACTCAATTTCTTTGATTTGAATTTGATGAAGTGAAGACACTTATCGAGCCTCCATTTATAGAGTGGTAGAGTATTATCGCCATGCAGTACGAATTGCATGGCTGGCACATTTCTGACTACTATAACCACGCTGCCTGTATGAACAAACAAACTTTGTAGAAGCGGAATCTGTTTAGGCTTTTACATCAACTTATGGACTAGCTTTAGACTACCTATTACACGTTTACATATTACATTTAGTAAAAGACTCGTTGACTCGATAATGATCGTCACTTCTATTCCTAATAATCTCCCCCTAAGGGGCGATCATTGAGATCTGTCTTTGGTTACATAAATGATCAACACTTCTAATGCTAACAATCTTCCCCTAAGGGGTGATCATTGAGATCTCTCTTTTGTGACCTTGATCTTTGATCTTTGAAGCTTGTTGTCTTGAACTCTGAGTCTTGTTGTGTAATAGTTTTGCCAGTTCCTTTGTACCAATCATGCTTTGTGATCTTTGTTCTTCGTTCTTTCATTTGATCAACATCTTTGCTCTGTTGTCTTTACGTCTTTCTCCAATATGCTCATACTTCTTTTAACTTTGAATCTTTGTGAAGTACTCTTTTCTTTAATTTGACTTTGATCTTTGTTTCTTTACTTTGTAGATTCTTTGACTTTGACGTAGAATCGTTATGAACTTTGGTTTGCTTTGATCTTTGAAGAGAGCTTTCTTTAAGCTTTGCTTGGTATGAGCATGTGGATCTTTGAGTGATGAAGCATGACAGTATCGGTCTTTCTCCAAGGAACATTCATCGATAGCTGCATAGTAAAGGTTAGTAATAATCACCAATCAATCACGGTGGACTTTTCTTAGAGATCTGACCACTACGATTGTTTTACTGATGAATATCTTAATTCCATTCACCTTGGTGGGCACATCGGACGTCTGAATCCTATAAAGGACAATTATCAATACTTTGAATAAAATCTAAGTACTGACCCACATTTTCAGGATTCGATTCGTGAAAGGAATCTCCTTAGTGGTATTTCAACCTAAACAATAACTATTCCCCGGCAGCGGCGCCAAAAACTTGATGCGTGGATTGCGGTCTACGCAAACGGTTTTACCTCTCAAGGGATCTTGTGAAGCTTGCAATCCCCACCAGGCAGTGTACCTGACCGATGTAGTATAGTGAGTGGCAAGTACCGGGGGATTGATCATTCTCTCGAGGAATAGTGTCGTTAGGATTGAAAACTAAGTCAATTAGGTCTAAAGGTGAAAGATGATTCTTTTTGTATTTTATATTTTATGAAAGCAGTAAAATCTTGGTTTTGGAAGGAGGGGCGGAATTAGTTGCTAATCAACTAACCCAAAAGCTACTAATTAAACTAATGTGCAAGAAAAGTAAATTAGGGTTCTACAAAGGAAGTGAAGCGTATCTACCTATGATGTATTACTCCTTGCTAGCTATCCAATTCTACCTATTGAATGTTAACCTTGTTTTAACTGACGGGTTGCATTCCTTAATACCATTCATGGGAGCGTGTACGTCCTTCCCCAACTTTATAAGATCATATCTCTTCCTATGACGACACGTTAAGTATCCTATCATGGCCTCATTAATATTCTCTTATGCATTAAACATAACCAATTAATCGTAGTACATATCTGATTCATGTTTCTTAAGACGTTCAAGCAAGTTACCAATAGGAAGTTAGCCAGTTTTATTAAGCCTAACATTGATAAACAATCAATCAAAACAAGAAACAATAGGAAGCAAGAATTATAAACTAAATCAACTAGACCTATTGAAGTTGTCACGCCTTAATTGATGAAGATAGACACAAACATCAACAAGTAATCAATAAGATCTAATTAATTATACACAAGTTTCATACAATCATAAGTAGACACAAGGTGAATTAGCCAAACATAACTAATGAAGAGCAATCAACAATAATCATAATTGAAGACATAACATAAGATTGAATCAATAAACAAACCATTACAAGATGTTTATGGAATGGTTAAGAACCTCTAAGTTGCTGGAAAAACACCTACCCTAACCTTAGAATCAGACTTAGGGTTTGGGGCTTACAAAAAGTGAAGTTATAATGTTATATTTATAGGCAGATTTTCTGTAGGCAAAGGGTGACGGCGTCAGCCCATATAAGGGAACGGCGTCAGCTTTTTTTTTTTTTTTTTTTTTTTTTTTTTTTTTTTATTTTTTTTTTACCAAATTGTAGATCTTTCCGTCCCGATTCTGTGGCCTCTTGAATCACCTAAATCCGAGTTCGTATGAAGATTTTATGGCCAAAATAGTGACAGCTACTCCGCGCGTAAGTTGTGATTGTCTTGATCAACATGTGACGGTTTTGCTAAGGTTTCTTCTTGTGCAAGCCTTCATTCTGACGTCTTCACTTTATATCATATGACGTGGTCAGGTTGAATCCTGACGTCGTCACCTTCAAAAGTCTTCTGGGCCGTCTCTCTTTAACTTATAACGTGACGGCCTTGGTGAAATAACACGTGACGCCGTCACGTGTAAATGCTTCAAAATCTTTCTGGCCCGTCAAGTGTAAAGTTATCCACCTTTTTGTCAACACATGACGCCGTCACCTTGTAAGGTGTGACACCGTCAGATACTGTTTCCAGCATAATTTGAGACTTTGTCGTTTTCTTTACTTTTATGCTCCAAAAACGTCCAAAATGCTTCCTTTTCCAGATTTCTTCTCCAAAGTACCTAAATGGAAAAAAGGAACGATTTAAGGCAATATTTGATCAAAATATCACGACTTAGGGCTTAAATGACCCCCTAAAAGCGTAACACTTTTCGCCTCATCACTATCCTATGTTGCCATAAATTTTTTTCTAAAATCTCTCAAAGTGTTTATAATTATAAAACACATTTTGTCAACACTTCGAGAGTTTTGCGTTTTCTGAAGTGCTTCCCCTTCACATGTGCTCATAAGTTTTTAAGATAAATTTGCACATATTGGGTAGAGTTCGCACTTTTGAATTGATCGACTTTCAGTGAACAAGCCCGATTCGAGATACGTTTACATCACTAGTTAAACTAGCTTGAAATTATTACCCGGCCTGGTCAAGTCCTAAGAAAGTTTCTCGAAATGGTACATTCTACTTGGACAAGTCCTTTCGATTACTGACATGAGTTTCGTCAATTCATTGGTGATATATGAGTCGAGCTCTTTTGAGATTCTGCAACAATCTTTAAACATTTCACGTCTTCTCCCCCTCAAAAATAGCATATCCATGGTATTTTTGATACCGGTTGATTAAAATATTTGTTTTTGGATAGCTTATGGGGAGAAACGGATGTTTGTTAATTTCCTATTAGTTTCTTTTGAGCATGACCTTTTTGGAACATCTTTTTATTACTCCCCCTTAAAAATAGAACATTATAAATAAATATATGCTTTTAAGGATTTAAGGGAGTAATATCTTAAGCAAAATTTTGAAAAGTTTTGAAACCTTTTAAAATATTTTGAATAAATTTTGCTCAAAATTAAGAAGATTTCTCTTCTTTAAATTAGGATAAGTGCACTGACACGTACATTCTCCTTACTTTGAAAATAGCGAGTTATACACTGACATATGTGCATAAGCCATTATGATTTTAGGTTAAGTGTACGAAAAATATTTAAAACCTTTGTTTTGATTAAGCACTTTCCTTTCTTTGAAGCACAGTCCATGAACTGATGTGGCCAGAAGCCATTATGTTTGAAGTTCGAGTTCTTAGCTGAAATGCTAAGAACTCATTATGAGATCACATTAGACAACAACCTTTGGAACCCATTTAAGCACGACGCCAACCGGTTTACCATATTTTGTAATCCATTTGTAAGTTGTGTCAATCCGAGACAAAGAAGTTGAATTCCAACAAGGATTGAAAACCGGTATTTCATTTTGAAATAAAGCTCGTGGAATCAACGGTGATTTAAAACTCTTTTTCTTTTGAAAGTTGTTTGAGAAACCCAGTGTCTCTCTTGGAGTTTTAAAACTTGAAGAAGATGTTTTCCATCTATTGTTGAAACTCGGAGTTTCATTTCGAAAATTCGTTTTTGAGATGAATAGAAACCTTCCAGAATTCGGATTTTTTTAAAGCAAAGCCATCCTTTTGTTGTAGCGGAAGCATTTCAGTGTATGAATATTTTAATTGTTTTAAACGGCTTTGCTTTGGTTTCCACACTTGTTTTACCTGTGTAAAATGAGAGTATGGAGTTAGAAAAACTTGATCCTTTTCTTTTTGATCAATTGCAGTTGAAACCTTTTGAGGAGTAAGGGTGTGTTTGTTTGCTGCTGAATGAATTAATTCAGCACTGATTGTGTACAAATGAATCGGTCAGCGTGTTTGACAATCTAAGAATTAGCCATTGAGCGAGAAATCTTGTACCCTGTGATTTGACTTTATAGGATATGCAAAATGATTCAGTGCACCATCTATTTACTCAAATACCCTTATTATTCCACATGCTCTTTCAATTATTAAAGTCAATAAATCATTGTGAGTGAAAGAATTGTATCATCACCATACTTTTCTACTCCGTATAATTCTAAATTATAACTAGGACACGTAAGTGCATATATTCATTAGTTAATTAATATGATACTTCATGATCGTTAATATATATATCTGTGATATTTACGATTTTGCGATAAGATTATTGTTAGTCTATGTTATTTATTTTTATTTATATTCAATTTTAACACTATAACTTCGATAAATAAACATTATTTATCAAATAACATATTTCATTTAGTATTAAGTTACATTGGAGGTTAAATGTAATTTTCTTTTATTAAAAAACGGTATTCAGAGCATTTATCAAACAATTTTTTTATTCAGAGTCATGCTTACTCAGCACCTTTGAATTATTCAGCACCTTTGATTCGTTCAGCGCTAAATAATACAGTTTTATCAAACAACCCCTAAATGTTTCGGAAAAATTAGGTCTCTGTGAAAACTTCCTTCCTTTTTGCAAAGAATAGGTGGTAAGCTGAGAAACCCATTTTGAAAATGGTTTTGAAGATTCACCCGCGTAAACCTTCTCCGAAACACTTACTTATGGTTGAGACTTGTTTGAAACTTGAGATTTTCCTTTTGACCGGTTAAGATCATCAAATTTTGCTTTTAAGGCATTGTATGATGTTTTCAAATCATTGTATTCTTTTTGAACCGAAAGATGATCTGATGATGCCAGTTTTTCATGTAAAGAAGCATTTTGATTTTCAAGATGTGCAAAATATTTTTCATATTTGTCTATTTCGATTGAAAAATCATTTTTGGCATCACCAAAATCCTTGGTTTGTTGTGCAATCGTCTTTTCCAATTCAACAATTTTCTTTTGAAGCACAGTTTTTTCTTTTTCAAAAAGATGATTAGGTGCGATTTGAGATTCAGATTTGTTTGAAATTAGATTATGAATTCTTGACCGCTTGATTGAATCAAACAAGTTTTTGTAAGTCTGTTTCAAATGCTCATTTTCTTTTTGTAATGATGCCACAACATGTTCCAACTCAATATTTTTTGTATCAAATTCGTCAAAATCAAACTTGATTTTGGTAACACAATTTTCTTTCAAAAATATTTTCTTTTTCGTTAAGCACCAATGTCAAAGAGTTTGCATAAAACATTTTCTCATTCTTCCCTTGCAGTTTTAGATGGAAAGAGATACTTTGTGCTTTGAGTTTTGCAAGATCTTTCTCAAACTGAGCAGTTCTTTTTGACAGTTCTTATTTGACATCAACTGCTTCTTTTGAAAGCTTGGTGATTTTCTTTTTGAGATAAAGATTTTTAGATTTGAAAGAAGATGTTTGTTCAAAATTCACATTCTCATACTCATGGCTGACAGATACTGATTTAAATGACTCTATTTGATTTGTGAAAAATTCTTTTTGAATATCAAGTATTAAGCATTTTTCATCAAATGCGTCTTCAAGAGAATGGATGTACTTTAAATCTTCTCTCATTTCAGTGACAAGATCAAAACTTAAGTTGATATCTTTCACAAGAGGTGTAATCTTATCTTTTAAAATCTTACTAACTTATATTTTTTGGCGTAAATCCGATGAAAGAGGATTAGTGTAATCATTATTGGTGTTTTGTTGCGTAAACCAAATGACTTTTAACGTTTGCTCAATGTGATGTTTAAGATTACAAAGATGTTTTCTTGCTTTATTTGGCCATAACGTAGCATCATAAGTAGCAAGTTGAGCTTCATTGAAATATCTTTTTACATTTGTGTCTTTTCTTTTAAAAGGTGCTTTCAGTATATCTGTCAATTGTGTACAGCTATACACACAAAGCCGTGGTACGAGAATGAGGTTTTTCTTTGTTTTACTTTTAAACATTTTTCTTCTTCAGATTTTTCTTCATCTTCTGAGTTGAACAGAACATTAGTCAACAAACCTTTTCACAGTTTTTCAGCATTATACAAACTAGGTTTCAACTTTTGCACTTTGTTTAAAAAACATGGTTTTTCATTTTTCAAATCATTTTCCAAATTATTTTCCAAATGATCAGTATTTTCAAAACCAAGTCCAAATTTTCCTTGATTAACGTCTTCATCTTTAGGAAGCATCATTTGAAAAGTTTGAACAATCTATCTTGTTTTTTGAAGTTTTGCTTCAAGATCGTTTGCTCGTTTCAAAAACTCTTGATTTTAATTCTCAAATTTTGTTTTAACAATCTCAAAATTTGAAGTGGTTTTTTGAAGCTTTGAATTTTCACTTTTTAAATCAGAGATCACTTTTAAAAGCGTTTCAACCTTTTTGTTGTTAAGTACCATTTATTCATCCAGTTTTTGAATGGAACGTTTTTCACGAAAAACAGCTTCTCTATAACCAACTTCAAGTTCTTCTTTTTGTTTTAAAAGTGGTTTGACAGACTCTTTGTTCATTTCATACTTCTGAGCTTGAGATTTAAGGTTTGAGATTTCAATTTCAAGTTCAGCTTTACTTATTGTTACATTTTCAAGACCTTTTTCAATTTCCTTAAATCTCTCAAGCTCTTTGCTCAATAAGACATTCGCTTGCTTAGCTTCGCGATTATCCTCTTTGCACTTGTCAAGTTCATGTTTGAAATTATTGATTAATGGAGCAAATAATGCATGATCTTGTTTATAAGAAGATCCATCCTGGGCAGGCTCTCCTCGATTAGGATCCATTTTTGGAGTTGTAGGAGTGATATTACTATCATCCTGTTCCACCACATATATGTCACTAACAGATTCAGGATGCACAGGATGTGTCTGATTATGAGCAAACACATTATCGAACACAACAACATTATCATTGTCGTATGAATGTTGTACCGTAGCCAATATCTCTGTGTCAAATGAAGGTCTGATATGATCATCCTCGGTATCCCAAACAGCTTCATTCCTGTGTGTACCATCAGCATCCGAATCATAACTTGGACGGCTGCTTTCAAGCTACTGTTCTAAAGATGTATCACTTTCCATGAAAATCAAACGAGCATATGATGTTTCAACCTCATTGACTGTTTTCTCTTCTGTTTGTTCATCTTTGTCTGTCTCTCTTTCAATCACCTCTATTTCCTTTAACTGCATTTCCATTCTAATTAGCTCTCTTTCTTTTAATTGCATATCTTTTTCAGTTAGCTCTCTTTCCCGTTTTTGCTTCTCAATTTCATTTAACTCAACTTCCTCTGCATCAAGTATATTTTCGAGTTCACCCATGTCATTGATGCATTGAGTTCTGAATGTCGTATAGCTTACCAAAAATCTTTGGTAAAACGCATTGATAAATTCTGACTGGTTCAATAACCAAGGGTTAAATATCCTATGAAGGTGAGTTTTGATCACATTAAGAGCTTCCTTGCAGTTACACGTATGAATTTCTTCTCCATTAAGTACCTTTTCAAGTTGATTCAGGCTTTGGATGAGTTTTTCTTTGAAATGATGAAATTGGTCTCTGATGAAGTATTCAAATGCCTGATCGAACCTTGGTTCATATCCTGATGTATTTATGGCCTTCTCAAACTGTGCCATGAACACTTTAAACATGTTCTTTGAATCTCTCTTTCATTTGCATTTCATTTTCCATTTAATTTCGATGTGTGATAAAGTTGATCTTGGATAGATTCAACGATAAAGGAGTTGAGTTTGGTGAAGGTTAAGTTCATTTGTTGTAGTGAAATGTCCTTATTCGAAACTTTCAGCGCTATTAGAAATTTTCTGTCACTATTAGAAATTTTCTGCACTATTAGAAAAATCCACTATTCGAAAAATTCAAACTATTCAAAACTTTTATCTAATAGCTATTCGAAAAATCTTTCTAATAGCAATTCGAAATTCAGACTATTCGAAAACTTTATCTAATAGCTATTCAAAAATTCTTTCTAATAGCTTTTCAAAAAATCTTTCTAATTCGTACTAATCAAAAAGTTTTCCAAGAGTCGAAGTGTTTTTCTAACTTATACAAGGTAGAAGAACACTGAGTAATCCCAAATTCCTTAAGAAGATGCCGAGAATGACCATTAGAAAAAAATTAGGGTTTAGCTATTAGAAAAATATGTCTATTAGATAAATAAGGGTTTAGCTATTTGAAATATTTCAGTTTTTCAAAAATCTCAAAAAGACACTAAAAATAAGTTTAAAGCTTCAAGATTCTTGTACTTCTAACCTTAAAAATACTCAAATAATCAGAAAGTTGCAAACTTTAATGTTTTTAAGAAATTTTATGACTATTAGAAAAATAAGAACATAAAGTAAGAATTTTTCAAAAACTAATTTTAACAAAAAAGTTTGAAACTTTCTTGTTTATAAAGTTTTGTAACACTAGTTTGTAATAAAAAAAAGTTCTAAAACCACAAAAAACAAGAAAAGTAATAATTTTTTTAGGAAAAATTCGAATATAAAAGCATAAAATACGTGACAATACATACTCAAACCACTCTTAAATCATTGTTAGGCTCTTGATACCACTTGTTATGACCCAATATTATCACTTCACACACATATAATCTTAGAGAGACAGAAGTATTCATAGAGAGAGATAGATTGAATGTAGAGAGAGAAAGAGGTAGAGAGAGGTGGAGAGAACTGTGTGAAATAAACCTTGAATATTATGAACTCCCACACCCTCCTAACAAGCCTAGGAGGGTTTATATAATTCTTACAAAGGCCACAATGGGCCGGACCTTGGGCCTTCTATTGGGCCGAGCTGTTTAGGCTTTTACATCAACTTATGGACTAGCTTTAGACTACCTATTACATGTTTACATATTACATTTAGTAAAAGACTCGTTGACTCGATAATGATTGTCACTTCTATTCCTAACAGTAATCGTTAAGCGAGTAGGTGTATAAATATTTGGAGTTGCTCGGGTTGATTAAAAATCAGTCAACTCAATTCAACTCATTCAAAACATGGGCTACTCAGCCAAATTACTCGGTCTACTTTGTCAGTTTACGCAGATATAGTATTTTAAGTATTATGTTTATGTTTGAACTTTAAAATATATATGCACTTAATATGTTTATGTATCCAACTATGAACTGTTTGAACTTTGGATCGTATAAAATTTAAGGTAAGGAAATTACCAAAGCAAGCTAAAAAAAACTTTTTTTCCAAGACTTGGCCACCTTTTGCACATTTTTTCCATTTTGGTCATGCCCAACTGCTCGACTCCACCCATTTAGTGACACGTGTCCCTACCTTGTACTTTTTTTAAACACCTTTTGCTCACTATAGGTAGAGTCGAGCAGTTGAGCATGACACGTGTCATTAAAATAGGTGGAGTCGAGCAGTTGAGCATGACCAAAATGGGAAAAGGTGCAAAAGGTGACCAAGTCTTGGACCAAGGGTGTTTTTTTGGCTTACTTTGGTAATTTCCTCTTTAAAGTATTTGAAGTGTTATACTTGTGTCATACATTTAATATTGAAGTTCATATATAATTACGTAACAAAATTCAGTATGCATGATTACTCTCTGTCTAGGTCGATTACTCGCTACAAGGTTCGCTCAAGTACTCATGGACGTGTTTTAGAATTTTGTGTTTTAATAAGATACAATCAAATAATATTGATTTAACATCTTAAACATGGCAATAGGGATATAGTCATAATTTGTTTTTAAGTTATTCATCAACTTTATTATCTATTCAACCTTATGTTTAGCAATTAAGTTTTCCTAAGAGCATGGAGCGAAGTGGCTCAAGCCAAACTCAGAAAGTGATGTCACATTATGCAACATCATCATTTTTTCCTTTCACTTCTCTTGTCACTCTCACATCCAAAAACACTCTCCCTAGTCACTCAAGACAAAACCTCACTTTTAGGATCTATCATTTTATTTTATTTTCCATTTTTTTTCAAACAACCCAATTTTCATTCGTTAAAATAATAATACAAATTGCAATAGGAAAACTAAAAAAATATGCAAAAAGTAAAAATATTATGAAATATGTAACACCCCCAAAANGAAAAAGGTAGCTAGTTGGGCAAGAATCAAGCATACTAAGGGTAGATCACAAGTGTTAGAGTACTAATATTGGGGTTACACAAGTGTTTCATAAGTCTCATCTCACTAATCAACCTTGTAAGTAAACTTACTAATACTTCATGATTTTCATGATTTTTCATGCTTGTTAAGTATCTACACTTGTTTATCACTTGGTACATGTTGATAAATTTTAAGGCTACCATGATCTCTTAGCAAAAGTATGTCTTAAATAAACTTTCATAACAAGGACATTTTATATAAACATATATGTTAATAGATGTGTAGATCTAAATATTTTTGAAGAATATATACATGAACTTTGAATATTGCTAGGTTTATATGTAGATCACTATACTTTAGTTGGGAAAATAATGGGTGAACTAGGACTAGATATGGAATGGTGGTTAAGTAGAATAGATGACTAGGAGGTTTATAAAAATAGTTTGACTAGTGTAAAGACAAATCTGCCTTGTTTGGTTCAAAACAGAAAATTTAGTAACTCCCATACCATATTAGACTAGAAATATAGAAAATAGACTTAATAATGAAAACATAGCCGCTTGAACGGGTTAAAACGGGCTTATAACGAAAAAGATATGCTATTTTCATGATTTACGACGAGAAATATATTTTCTGAAATTACATAAGCTGTCCAGAAATTTTCGAGCTATAAAAACTGAGGTTAGATGATGTCTAGACTAGCCGAGACCTTGAGAAGCCTAGAGTACACTTGAATACCTTCGCGGGGATATATAAAACTTGAAAAACGGAGCTAAGACGAGAAAGTTATGGCCTAATGAAGTTACGGCAAACTAAAAATATTTTGACAGCTTTTAATTTGCTATTAAAAGCTGATGGAAATCTTTAGTAGTAATTTTTGACACTTTATGGTGTATTTTGGTTAAAATGACGTACATAAAAATGGTAGAACATTACGTATACTTATTAGGTGCGTTGGGGATTATCCAAAATACTTATTGACTAGACGAATAATGTTTAGTCCCGAGATTTACAAGTTACATTTTCTAGAAATAATAAATTTCCAAATAAAAGATCACATGAACTTAACTATATTTTTTGACGATAAATATTACAACAACATGTACAAGTGATAATGTAGTGTATGACTTGCATGCTTGACTTTGTTTTCGAACCTAAGACATATGTACTATTTAGGTTGCGATTAGAG